>OMNW01034460.1:0-10525 GCA_900303245.1 Selene dorsalis | reverse complement strand
GGCATGTTGAGGAAATTTGAGTCACAGTTTGGGAAGGCCCTGTGGAGGGTCTCCTCCCTCCGCCAGAGTCGCTGTTGCTTGAATAATAGCCGGTGCTATCTCTGCCTGTAACTCCATTAAGTAAAGGTGAGGAAACAACCCTTGAAATAACAAAAAGTCACTGCTCTGGAGCTGAGACCGATATGGAGACGACCGTTCCCACGCCTGTCCATCTATAGTAAAATATGTATTAGAATGCATGACCTGAAATTAATCTGAGGATAACATGTTTTTAGTATAAAACAAATAAAAGTCTTAAAAGGCATGGGGGGAGCATGATAATAAAAGAGCAAATAATCACTGAGGAAGTTATTCAAAATACATACATACTGCGTGTTGTACCTCTTGAATAAATACATTTCAAAAATACATATATTTTTATCTTTTCATATTCTTTTTGCTAGAAAATTTGAAAGCAGCTATGTATGTTTAAAATATGGCATTGAATCACTCAGTAAGAGCTTTTATCAAAAGCCCACGAACACAATGGGATTTCACCCATCTTCTCAAAGAAGCACTGCATACAATGGTACTGTCTCACAGCCAAGTCGCTCAAACTGACAAAGACAAAAAAAAAAAAAAGATAGTGCAGGGAGACATGATGCAAATCCTTCAATAACTCGATCATCTTTCTTTTCTTGGAGGAAAACACCTCCATGATTGTGGATTAGAGGCAGCTCCAATGATGAAAAGTGGTAACAGTGAAAGATTGCATATCTGAGGTGCCACTGAGGGAGAGACCGGGGCCTCCGTCTCTCCGGGATCAGACACATATTGCTTAGGTTAGTGCCGCGGCCATATTTCTACCACAGAGTAACACTGGATGCCGTTGAGAAGAAACATAAAAGGTTTTGAGGTTAAAGTCGCAATATTTCTCAAAAATTGGTAAAATAAAAATAATAATAATTCACAATGTTACAAAACAAATTCACGGTTTGATGAGAAAACTTAAGTCATGTTTTGGTTCTAATATTCTAAAAATATAACAACTTTTTTTCTGGTAAGAAATATTCACATCATACTTAATTTTGAAAAATAAAACTATAATATTCACATATAAAGTATAGATATATAGATTATTAAGAGAACTGTGTACAATACAATTAAATAAAAGGCACAGTTTTACCAGACTAAAGCCTCAATGTTACAGTGAAATGAAAATAATCCATTCATGAATGAGAAAACAACATAACATCATAAGAGGGGGTGAGACAACCAAAATGTTTAAATTCACTTTTACTAGATCAGATGTGCATGTTTTTCAGCAATATTACTCTGGCGTTTTGCAGCATTATGATTTTTTTTTCTTGAAATATTGCAACTTAACTCTCAAAGTCTTTGCTCTTCTCCTCCTCCAGTGGCCCTGTTAGCCCATCATAGTGTTTCCCACAGTCCTCAGTGTCACAGGTAACACATTCAGTCATCCCAGCCAAAAAAGCGTCCTGTCATCTGGTAGAACTTCATGTTGAAGGGCCTGTAGAAGTCCCGTAGCCTCTGCACCACCTCAGGGTCAATGTTGGGATGGGTCCTGCCTTTGGTTTTGCCCAGGCAGTGGGGCTTGCTGCTGCCCTCTGCCTTCTTGAGGCACGGGAAACCCTTGGTCTGGTTGAAGTAAAAGTGTTTGTCTGTGATGATCCTCTTGAGCCCCAGGAAGTCCTGCACGCGGCCCAGCTCTCCGGCCGGGTCACTGATCAGCCGCTCGCCGCTCACAAACAGGATCTGGTCCATGGGGAAGTACTGCAGCCAGTTGTCCAGGTGTTTGGCGTAGATGCCGATCTGGATGGCGCTCCACGAGGTGTCGATGAGCCCCGTAGTCCTGTTTTTGAAGGTGAGGCTCTCGAACGAGGGAATGTCAGGCTTCTTGGACAAAGTCTGTGTGTAGTCTGAGATAGCCCTGGTGACGGGGTCCCTCACTACCACGATCAGCTTGGTGTCCCGGGACATGGCGGAGATCCGGGCCGGGGCCTCTCTGGTCACGAAGTAGCTGGGTGTTTTCTCCATGGTGATCTGGCCCTCGAGGGTCTTAGGCATCAGCTCCCTGCAGAAGAAAAGAAGTAGAAGAAGAAGAAGGGAAAGGAGGAAGTGAGATATTTGTTTGACCTGCACCTCTGACTGAAGCACACTGAGCAACTGACACAGTTGTACAACCTCTCCTGTTACAATAAACATTACAACTGGATGAACTCAGGCTAAGTCTCCAAAGACTCCGAATCCAATCAATCAAGAATAACACTGCTAACGGACTGTTTGCATGAGTTTATTTATTTGATCTCTATCAGGTGTGACCATGCTCAGATTCATCTCTCGATGTAAAGACACTTGTGGTTGATGGTGTGCAGATGCTGCCTCGAGCGCTCCCTAATGCAGCCTGAGGGCTTATGAAATCAAGAACTGGGCTCCCCTGGGTGCATTTGAAAAGAAGGAGGGTGAGGGTGGTGGTGGGAGTGGTGGGGGTGTATTCTTCACTCTTACATGGTGCGAAAAGAAGAATCTCAATCTCTATACCCATGCTATGGCACTACAGCATATCAAATATTGATACTGGAGCCGAAAGGCCCTCTCAGCATAATTGATCAACTTCCTGTCCTTTTCATATTTTTGTAACAAATGATGGAGAAGCATCAAGGAGCTGTTTCTACGCTGCAGTTTTCCTGCAGCTTTGCACATGGTTTCAAACTTATTTGAATCCTGGTTTGGGGGATTTGTTTGTAGGTGCACCGCTGTAGTTCTACTAGAGGCACAGACTCTTTTCTAAATGTGCTCACCTCCGAGAAATGAAATCATAATGATGAAAGTATATTTAGATGTAGGGATCGTTCAACCCTAAAGTACTAATATTTGATGTTTGATGGATTTCACTTGCCAGATTTTCCTCATCCTCTGCCTTAAGTCCTTATTTGCCACAAACTCACATAAGGGATGGGAAACAGGCTTAGCCCGATTTGGCCATGCCACCCCTCCACTCCCACTACTCTTTCTCCACTTTCCCTCTGCCCTCCCGCCTTCAGGACAGTGACTCTAAGCAAAGTGGGTAAAAGCAGCTCATAAATGATTAACGTGCCCTCCCCCTGCCATTTAGAGCCTCTGCAGAATACAGCTTTAAAATTCACCAAAGTACAGAATGCAACCGTCAATTATTCATCTGCTTGGCTGGTGCTGCTTTGAGCGAGGACCGGTGCTGACAAAGTGGCCCCGGCTGCTCCCAGGGTAGACGCAGTTTTCTGCTCGTGACAGAACTACTTGAGGCCCTAAAGGAGGAACGTCCTCTGAAACTTCTGAAGATCGACAGGAGAACGTTCAAGACCTGCAATCTGTTTATGCGATTGACGTGCGGCGCCGAGCGTCGGCTTCTAAAGGGACGATCAAAGTGCGGCTTCTGCTCACCGGCGTGTGTCGTTGTCTGATGTGATGGGCAGCGCTTTTCTGCCTTGCAAAACGCCTGGTAAACAATCATGCTCCGTTTAACATACACACAGTGAAATGAGACAGAGGGCACCCAGATGCTTGCGGAGGCCAAGCTTTACACAAACACAGCTCATTTCTCAAAGACACCAGCTGTCATGACGAATGTGATGGCTGGTTTCACTGAGGGCTTCTCTCCAGCAGGTCCTAAACAACTAAACAACAACATTACAGTCGTTGCTCATTGACAGAACATCAGATGAATCACTGTTGCAAAACTCAGAGGATTCTTTGATCTGACACTGCTATGACTGGGCTCTGGTTGGGTTTAGACACAGGAAAAGACTTGTTTATAGATCAAGGAATGATCATGGTCATGGTCATGTTAAAAGAAACCATTGATCTCCTTTTCCTCCTGTGGATTTCGTGGACCTATCAGGACACCACAACACTTTCCCCCTTTGCTAATTCAACTAAAACCACGTCAGACTCACCGTTTCTGAATCAGCACCTGTCTCTTCGCCACTTTTCCATCCGGTCGTTTTTTTTTTTTAAGGCCAGCTTAAAGCAGCAGCCGGTCAAGCTCAGCAAATAAAGTGAACCAGATCTAAAAGGCATAAGTCAATACCTTTAAGGCCAATGTCAAAACACACACGTTCTATGTGGTTGAGTATCCTGAGTGGATTTTTCTGTAGGAGGAACGGATCACACAGGGTCAGCAGAAGGGGAGGACACACAGGAAGTGGTCGATAAGAGCAAGAGCAGCAACACAGGTGCACCAATGTGTCGACATCCGCTGGCAACATCGACCACAACCTGACCCGCCCTGCCGCCAAGCCCTCGCAGTATCTGTGACCTCTTCCACAGCTGTGCAGGAACAAGGCTCCTTCCCTCTCACATTAGCTCTGCACCACTGCCCCAGGAGTCCAGAGTGAAGCCATATAATGGCGCTTTCAAACAAACCCAGTGTCATCGGGGGAAGGCTGCTAAGCTCACAAGTCAATAGTAAAGAACATGGACAGTAATTATTGATCAAAGGGGAGATGTCTGTCTGCTGCTTGTGTGCAGGTAGTCTTCCTGTCTGTATGGGCAACATGCTGATTTGGGAACCACTTGACTTCTGAAACCATGGTGCAAAAAACAGGACATTATTGTGTTATGAAAAAGAAATGAAAGGAAGCATCCATATTTGATGGCATGTGTCGAGGTTGCCCTGCGGTCGGCGCACTCACAGCGGTGGTGTGGGGGCGAGAGGGCAGGGGGCCCGTGAGTTGGGAGGGGTTAAGGGTCGGTGAAGTAAGTCATATGGTGCGCAACATGAAGACAGCCATTTATGGAAGTACACATGAGTTTAGGTGGATGTATTGCAACCCCCCCTCCATTAAATATACATAATAAAAGTTTGATAATATCACTTTGGGCTCCACACTAGATTTCGAATTTTAACAGTTAAAAAAACAAAAACAAGTAGATGACCCAATAATGAAAGAAACAGTTGGTTAATTATGTGTCAGTCAAGAGACGTTGTAAGTGACTAATGAACACCAGTGTAATACAAGCAGTGAACTCCAGTTCTTAGCTTTTATGTTGTAGCTGGGCAAGGACACAAGAAACAGTTGGTTTTAAAGTGAGTGAACTACACTGGGGTATTTCTTTCCATTCTACAGCTACGGCATGCTGTGCTTTTGTAATGAAACTTTATTGGCAGGGTAGGTGATGTAACAGATGACAAACCGTCCAAGTGCTTTAGATTTACTGCAGTTCCACATTCTGCTTTGATGTCTTCATCGCGCTGCTAAAATACGACTCCCTAAGCACATTGATGCATGAAACGCAGGCAGCGGGATCCACTCATGAAACAAGACACAGGCCCAAACCCAAATAAGAAACACAGCGCATGAACCCTGGCCTACCTTTAAATCACATCCCTTTGCTTTGACGTGCAGTTAAGTGCCGCGGCGAAACGATAAAGAAAATATTTAGGGATGACTAGGAAATGTGGGCCATCACAAACAAACAGCTTGCGTACATGACAAAACAGAAACGCAACACGTGTCGCAATTGTACGTCATCTCTCATATGGAACTAACTAGCTGCGAAGAGAAGCCAGGACTCATTTAGGCAATTCTACTCCCTATTAAAAATAAAAAACCCCAACTCCAGTGTACACAGTAATGTGCAGTACATCACTCAATGCGCCCTTTGTAGGCTCCTCTATAAAGTAACCACATCGGAATAAAGGGCCCGATGCGTCGCTGCTTTCATTTTCCCCACTGAACGAATTTCACTCTCTAAAACCAGCTCAGCTCTGCCTTCATATACTGTGCAGGCTGTGACTCATGTCTGCCTGCTTTTATAAACGCCAACAAGGTATGAATGCGCCGTAAGGTCGGGTGCACACGTGATATGACAGCATGACATATGAACCAGGGAGAGGGGCGGGAAAAAAACACTAACAAGTGATCAGGTCAGAATGGGCCGTTTCCTGGTGTTATCCTGGACTTTTATACAACGGGGCCTTGGATCAGAGCCAGTGTCTGTCAATTGACAGGAGTTGTAAAGACATAGAGGCAAGTGGGCATGAGTTCTGTCCACTGCTTCCCCCACAAGCCCTTTGATTCATTTTTCCTCCTCCAGCGGGGAGCCCTGGCAGCATAAATACACTCCAACAGTGTTCCCCTGCCCTTACCACCAGATAATAATCTTGTAATTGGCTCAATATTTCTGCTGTTTGCAGGCGAAGCGAAGGCCAGCGTCGCTCTTGGTGGCTTGGACTCACCAGACATTTTCCAGGTCAGTGGATGCTGGCGGAGGTCAGAGAGACATGAGGAGGAGGAGGAGGAGAGGGGGAGGAGGAGGGTGATTTAGAGTAATGGCTGCTGTGCGGTGAGGGGAAAGCCCACTCCTCTGAACTCAGAGCTTTACTGCTCCGTCAACCTTGTGCAACATCTCGGGGCTTTTACCTGCCCCTGCGGGCTGGGGTCTCCGGCAGCGACGCATGCCACACATGAGGTGGGACCTTTGTGTGCAACAGCCTCTGCAAATGACTCGGAGATTCACACAGAAACGTTAACAAACAACAAAATGACATGATTGCTGTAAACTCTGATTCACCTCTTTGAGTAATAAGCACATTTTTTCGGGCAGCGCTGCAGCTGGCGTCATCAGCTGAGGCTGGACAGTGAGAGATCCAACTACTGTGTTTATAATTCAAGGATTATAGATGAGATCCTCTCGGCGGCACACTGTCCCGATCGGAGCAGTAATCCATTTTATCACCCTGACAGTCTCAGTCCTCCACTGAGTCCACCTGACCTTTTTTTTTTTTTCCTCCACTGGATTTATAATCCACTGCACTGTGTCACCTTTGTCTGCACACCTGCACTTTACAGCTCTAAATCCTCCCCAGTGCTGGACAGTTAACTACCTCCTCCAACATGGTGACACAGGATTACTGCTGTATAAATCACAGCTTCTATAACAAAATTGAGAATGTGGTGTTGTCTGTTGTTCAGACATCAGCTCGAACCAAGGGCAATCAGTGTGTGCCACTGCCAGTTTTTCCTGCTATGACATGCCAAAATGTCTGCTGTGAAAAAGGTCAGTTCCTGCCAAAGCACTGATATTAAATGATGCTGCCATTAACTCTAAATGAAGTTTGGATGGTTTCAGCCTCCCTCTGTACATGAGAGGAGAACTGCGTTTGAAATGGCAGCCATGATATTTGAAAATCAGGTCAGGTTTTGATAAAATCTTGGCCATCGTTGTAGGCTTTGTTTGCCTTGATTTCCTCAGTTGTTTTCCCCCAATCCTTAAATATTTGCAAAGTCTTTGCAAATAATCAAAATATTATCACACTCTAGGAGCTTTTTTTAAAATTAAAGGTATAACATGTCACAACATAACTCTAATAAAGCACTGTGATGCTGTACCAGCCTATAAATCATATCCTCGACACCTAAAAGCACATGCATGTTTGATACAAGCCCCTATACAAAGATAAACATTTTCAAATGTGATTTTTCTCTGATGATGAAGATGGCAAGTCAAAGTCAGGCTTTCAATACAGAACTGACAGTAGCTCTTTTATTTGTGCATAAAAAAAAATCCCAAGCAATTTGTAACCAAGACAAAAGTATCCAGGGTGGGCTGCTGGAAATACTGGAGTGAAACTGGAGCGGTACATGGGAACTGTAGGGGGTAGGAAGCAATTTTGAGAGACGTACAATTACTAGATAAGAGAGTCGCCTATTCTTGGAAAACAACATGGGAGGACAGGGTCCACTGTTTTCCTCTGGGAAATGACAAGCTTTTGATGAAGCGCACGTAGGAAACCCTGCATGACACCGGGGACATAAGATAATAATGTCACTGTGGATTAGAAACTTTAAAAAAAAGAAAGAAGAAGAAGTCAGTTTTCAAATGAGGGAGAGAGACTGATGATTAGAAGAGGTTCACATTAGAGGGCAAGGATGTGGAGGAGTTGCGATGGCTGTGTGTGGAAGGAGAGCTAGAAATTAGATGGAAAATGGAAAAAGAAATATTTGAAATTAATATCGTTAATAAAACAGAGTTTATTTAAAAGAAAAAAATTAAAAAAAAAAAAACCTTTCTTGTGGCATTAAGAGGAAAAGACAAGTGGGAGACGTAGTGGAGGATAAAGGACGGCGTCCTCCCTTCAGACTGAGACACGAGAAGAAAAACAATAAAGGAAAGTTAATCAACAGCACATGAGCGGGCTGGAGAAAGTCAACAAGGGAAACTGTACAAAGCCTCACAAAGTTGTGTTGGCTATCCTCATTTGTCGTAAGAGTCAGTCAGGCTAGTAGCTGCTGAAAAGCATTCAAACACATGCTGGCCTGTTGCCACTGCAATTCATCTCGGCTGAAAGTCTGGATACACTTGAAAAAATTCTCCTTTTTTTCTTTTTCTTTTTTCTTTTTGTTTTTTAATACTCACTCAGATATTACAGACCTCATAAATAACGTCTGGACAGAAAAAATAAAATAATCAGATCTGTGCGATTTGTTACCGGGTGAACTTGATTATAAATGGAGCACAAGAATAATATTGTATCATGCAGCGTAAAACATTTTTTACATAAAATCTTATATTAATAAATCTCCCCTGCTGGACGCCGACCTCACCACTGAAACTCTCTCTCGCTCTTTCTCTTTTTTTTTTCTATACAACAAGCGCTATGTGATTTAGTAAAAAATTTATAGAGTTAGCTTTGCAGGATGTTCTTATAAATTTATCAGCAGTGTTTTTAACAGAATCCCTTTTTTTTTTTTTTTTTTTTTTCCTTGGTGTAGGTCCCCAGTTTATTGCATAAGGGGAGAAAAATAAGCTTTATCTTTATGGCAACTTGCTTGTGAATTATTCACCCTTTCTAACTGTGGGAGAAGAGTGGATTGACTGGGGGTAGTAAAAAAAAAAAGAAAAAAAAGAAAGAGAGGTTGCCGGACACATTCAAGCCATATGAAGGCTTTTAGACATCAGGACTTGATATCAGTGCAGAGGAGAGGGGTCGAGAGGAGGAGTGGAGTGGGTGAGATGGGTAGGAAGTGATGAAGAAAGAGTGCAAAATAGAAAAAAAAAAGACGCAGTTACGAATATCTTATCAACAATCGGTATTTTATACAATTATATAACAGTGCAATAATTCTCAGGAAGTCATACAGGTGTTATATTAACCCCTAACTTATCCAAACATACTGTGAAAATGGAGTCACATGGTAAACTGTTTGTTGTATGTATCAACCACAGTTTACAGACGACTTCCTGGTCTAGCTTTGACTTCCTGACCTTATAATTGCCGTGTGTGCACAGCTTTCCTGCGCAACGAGGCATCAGTATGTGCATTTACTTCACCTATGAATGAAGTGGCTCAGATGGTACGGCTTGTTTGCAACCACGCGCTGCGTTTCCAGACCTCAGAAATGACTTTGATGAGAACAGTGTTGACATAATAGCTAAGAATAACAGAGAGAGAGGTGGTGACATCTGTTGGAGATGACCGCTCAGCAAACCCGTCCTCATGTGCGTAAAATTTCACGGCAGTCCGTCCAATAGCTGTTGAGACCTTTTACTTGAAAACCACAAATGTCAACTTCATGGTGGCACAAGAGGAAAAACGTCATCCTTTTTGAGATCATGGAGAAATGAGTGTAAGTATATATATATATATATATCCTGTCCTAAAGCCTAAAGCTAGACATGTGTAATACTGTTGGCGATGCCATGGTTTGGGTTGAAATACCTCTTTTACGCCTCCCCTGGTGGTTTGAGCAATTGAATTTTAATCTGCCCACAACTGCTGCCTTGGTGGATTTATACCTGGGTCTTCATGCGGCTAGGTGCAGTGACACTGACACACGATGCCTTGGATGCATTTCAGTGGCAGGTATAAAAACATGGTGAGCGCGAGCCAATGCGAAGGCCTGCGTCTGAATTAGCTGAGACGTGGAATCGATTGTGATTACCGCCTGGAGAGTCTGACCCCCCCCCCCACTCACACACACACACGAGCTGAAAGAAACACACACACACACGAGCTGAAAGCGGCCTGCAGGGACGAGGATATACTTTTGCATTTAGTGATTCATGTTCCATTAAAGAAAATTACTATAAGACCTAACCACTAAATATAACCCGTGGAGGGGCTGTGTATTGTATCTGATGTCATCACGTGGGCTGTGCTCAGTGAGTGGATTCTCAGACACAGTGCTCGCATTACTTTTTCATATTTCTCTGACCCACTTGTTCAGAGTTACACCGAGTGTGAGACAGAGCGTGTGGAGATGGCAGCTTCGGTGGGATCGGCTTTGGCAACAGCTCTTTGCTATTTTCCGTTCTGCCAAGTCAGTTTTTAAGGTCTCAACAGCTTGTGGGAGATAAGACACCTAAACTTGGGCTTAATACCAAAGCTCATTTTCAAGGTATTGTGTTTCTTGAATGTTCGCTTATACAGTGAAGGTGGCTTCATTAGGAAATTTCAAGTGGTCTTTCTATAGCCCTACTTATCCGTTCTCTATAGTTTCTTGCACTGAAATAATCTTGGGTGGGTGGGGGAGGGGGGGCG
>OMNW01034459.1:0-23954 GCA_900303245.1 Selene dorsalis | reverse complement strand
ACATACACACACACACACACACACACACACCACAACACAAGGCCACAGTGATACTGAGACTCTTCCTGTTGAGGCTCTGCGTGCCTCACTTAAGAGTTTATCTGTGAATGGCTGTTATATGGTTGATATCAACAACAATATTGTAATGCTGTAATCTCCACGAGTAAAAGGTCACATCTTGGCAAAATTATAGTTATTCCAAACAGGGCACTATTAGTGCTGCAAACCAGCATCAAGAACAGACACCTTCTGTCCCTGCTACTGGTTTTAATGAGTTTGAATGTCATTTCCCTCTTTGAAAAATAGCTCAAGGGGTGTGCTTCAATTATTGCTGAGAATTCAAATAAAAGTTTTACCTCATACTAACTTTCAACAATCAATAATATACGGAGGGGTGTCTGAAAGTTTGATTTTTGCTGTTCCCCTGCCACAAAGATGTCCCACCTCTTGATTTTAAACAGGTTACTGTCCAGCCAAGAGCCGGCTCCTCCCCGTTTCCGTTAACAGGAGAGGAAGTCAGCAGCTGCCTTGTCTGCTGAAAACATATGGATCACTTGAAAATTGATCTTCTGGGACAAAAACGGCCCCTAGCCATCTGTTTGATAAATTCATCTGGAGGTCAAAAGAAAAAAAAAAAAGTTAGGGTTGTGGAAGACTCTTTTCAATTTAGGTCAGTCAGAGGTCAAATCGGCTTCAACAAGGCAGGCAAAGAAAAAAACACTTGGCCACTGTTTCACCTGCTTTTGGCTGCAGCACCCATTATATGAATTTAAGTTTAACAGTAATCTTCACACATTTCACTCTTGAACAAAATGTTGCACTGACAAGATGATGGACCAGCGAACTGACATTTCCATCCCTTGAGCCATGCCTCAAGCACAGTGGCAAACTCCTACATTATTTAATACATACCTGGTGTTTGCGGTGAATAAGTGTTTGGGATTATGGCCTGGAGGGTGTGATATGAAATGGCTGTAGACAGATCCATTGAATTGCATCAAGTTGCACGTTGCATTGTTATCAGCACTGACAACAACATCCCCACTCATTTTAAAAGGAGGACATCAAGCCAAAGAAATGGGGGTAGTTACTCCCTTTTGGGATGCCCAGGAAGCTGATTAGTTGACATTTCCAAAAGTCACAGACACACTCACATCAGCGCTGATATATTTTATGTACTTGAGGCAAATCGTTATTGAGAGAATGAATAAAACCTTAAGTCAACTAAGAGCAAAAACTGGCAGGAAATACCAAAGAAAGAAGTATTACATAGCAAAGAAACTATGAAAATCTTTTCCTGACAGTTTTAAATAACCCAAATAGACCCTTTATAAAACCTGATGTGGTTTATAGTGCCACAGTCATCCCTCATCACTCTATCATATATCATCCTGAGACTGCTGCCAGAGCCCCACTGAGCACCAGGCCTTCCTCCTGGGAGAGGTGCACCTGCATCTTAACTTGTTCATCTTCATCAATCTTGAATGACACAGCATCAAAACAAAACAAAACAGCGCCCTGTCTGTCAGAACCACACACATGTATATTTTATCATCGGCCCTTTGAACTGCAGGACAGCGAGGACGAACTTGGTTTTAACTGGTGTTTGTTTGATTGTGATAGTCCTTGGTACCACACATCCTGGTTTAAACCCACAGCGGTTCTTTGGTGTGCCTCTGCTGTATAAGAGAATCTAACCCAGAGGCAACTCAAACAACCTGCCCTACTTTCATTAATAAGCATTTGTCACAAAACGACCCAGTGCCACACTCTGTAATGACTCCAGAGACCAGGCTTGCTGGTTTGGATCAGAGAGGCAGCAGGGACCTGGGCAAGACAAAATTAAAATGGTGGTGATATGGGAGAGAAATAATCAGGGTTATGGGACAGAACCATGGGTTGGTTGTAGGTCATCGATAGCTGGAGGTGCAGATGGATGTCTGCTATGTCTGGACTGTGGCTGCAGTGAAGGTAAATGGCCAATGGACCAGTCAACCATTGCTTTCCGGGAGGCTCCGATAACACCTGCCTGATCATCTCCTCCATGTTGGATATTCCCAGCTGCAGCTACCACCTGCCCTCAAAGAGAGGCTGCTATGCATAATAAATGAGGTGGCCCACAGCCACACGTCCAGACTGAATTATCTCCATGGACCTGAAAGGCCCAGGATCTCACTCTCTATAGGAGACTGTGTGTAGCCTAAAGTGATGTCAACTGTAAAGAGCCTTTGAACAACTGCAGGTCAGACTCCTATACAGACATGTGGAACATAGAAAATACTAAGTGAAAAGAGGAAATGTTAGAAGCTGAATGTTTCGTGGTCTGACAGTTCCTGGCCTGTGTGAAATCATGCAATACAAGAATACACCTGAAGCTTCTTCTGTCCTAAATTGTGGACAAGTTACTCTTTAATGTTACTCTTACACAGCTGAATTTGCAGTGTCCTTTTTTAGAAATACAATAGAGTCACCGTCTTTAAATGTTTTAAGTTGACAGGAGCAAAGGGAAATCTGCAGTAAGGTTATACAACGATGATGACGATGTCAGGAGAAGGAGGTCATGGCGGATGGACTGGATAACAACGCAAAAGGACAATTCTGTGTGATGTTTTGTTCATTTTAGGTTGAGTGTCCATTGTTATGATTATAACCATGACAACAAAGATCATCTAATATGAAGGAGGTACTTGTTTAAACCCAAAACATGATTTTTTTCTTCATAAACCCAACCAAATTACTATAATGATGTCATTATAGTAACTAAGGTGATGAAGGTATAGGTACACTGCCCTCTGTAGTTTGTGTATTATGTGTAACCATGACAACCAGTTCCAGTGCTCATGCCAGTGTCACTCTTTATGGTAGTATCAGATAATTTAAAGAAAAAAGGACCCATATGGTTGCTCTCGTGGTTTGCTCTGACAGGACTATTTCTGATGTTCTGCTGTTTCGCCTCAGATTTTTTGAAATTCTCTGTGTCTTGTGCTCCCATTTTCTCAGTGTTATGGGTTTTTGTTTTACTTATTGTGCCTGATAAGCTCCAAGTGTTTGTTTTGAGGTTTTGGATTTGGTCCTAAGAGACTTTTTCAAAGAACTCTCTTGCATTGTCTGCTATTGGGTCCTTTAGTTCATAACTTGACAGCTGTTCAGGTTAGGACTGATTGTCTGTCACCCTGTCCTGTCTTAATCATCAATTGGTCCACAGGGAGTGTTGGTAAAAAAAATAATAAAAAGATGGAAAAAAAAATGTTAATAATGAGCAGAAAGGAATTGTTCCACAAAAGATATATATAGCCTATATAATACACAAAAAAACTGATTAAAAATATATATATCCTGTTTGAGTGTGACATCAAAACCAGATACCTGCTGTTCATGTTTAAGATCACAGAATTTCCTTTCTTCTTATTTCTTGTGTTGTGACTCCAGCTGTGCAGGAAATGTCTCAATCTCAGATAAGAAAAAAAAAACCCTGCAACAAAAATGAACACAGGAATCTAAGGTATGTCCGAAGAGTTTTATTTTTTTATACTTTCAGTCACGATGTGTGAGCCTGGACAGGGAAATTCAGACCTTGCGGCTCCCGTTGTCTAACATGAAATATGAAATGTTTATCATCAATCCTTCCTTTCTGTACGTTATCACAACATGGTTATTCCATGCAACCAAGGTGTCAAATTCCATATGTTGTTTGTTGCATAATAAAGTGGGAGTAGAATGGGTGCATAGACATACAGTATACAGATGTTGCATCCATTTCTGGCAGTGGGAGCTCAACATGTAGCCTGCTCTGCTGTGATAAAGGAGATAAAGATACAGACCAGCGACACAAAGACTCACAGTTTTGGCTTGAGCGCAAAGATTAACATGTGCGCGCACACACACACACACCCTTGTGCACGCACACAGAGCCTCAGTCTTTACAAATGCCACACTAAATTCTGACTTGCGCATCTTAACATCATCTGACAGTCTCTCCTGCTCTGGTATGAAGAAATGCTGAAAATGAATTTTTTGGTGTCAATAAATAATTTATTTATTTGCACCACAGTGACGCCATCCAGCACTGTCATGGACGATGTGAGCTGTATCTGAAACCCCATCAGGCCTGGACAGCTCCACTCTTTATTTAAAAAAAAAAAACCTCTTTGAGGTGCTGATACTATTATGAGCAGTGATTTAAAATGTTAATGGTTCGAATTTCGGTTTTGACGGCAGAATAGAATGAGGTAGACCAAAAGAAAGCAGAGCTTCTTTGTTCTCCACCTTGACAGCTTTATGTTTATTTGATGAAGCTGAGCTGAAAAAGAGAAGAAAGAGGCTCTGAAGCTGAACTGGACATCCAGAGTAGGTGACCTGATCCACAACCATGTGATAAAGCAGAATGGAGATTAGGCTTACAGTAAATACAGCAGCCACACTCATTATTGGCTAATAGACCTTTTGACGCTTTCAAAGTTCACGAGGATAGCTCAGAGTGAAAATAACGTGCCGTCTATACCTGCCATTAGTAAGACACTGGCTGGAGTGTGTGCGTACAGAATATGAATGCACATGTGGGAAAAAATTAATATTTAGTTCGATGCCAAAGAGATAATTATAGTGTTGAGGATTTGGGGCAGTAAAAGTGAACACTCTGGATGCTGCCTTGTGGATTAACACCTTCACCTATGTGCAATCTCAAGGGCTTTCAATGCTGTAACACTGTAAACCTCTGCTACTGCACTGTTTACTCAGGCTAAATGAATGAAAAGGTTTTGCTGGCTTTTGGCTTGCTGTGATTGGCCTGCATATTTGGAACTAATTACAAAATTTGGCAACAAATTTGGTTTATTAGTTTGAATAGTATATTCTAACCCTAAAATAATGACTGTAATCATCTGAATTAGAATTTAATATTAAATTATTAAGGTTCCTCTGTCTGCTGCTTCAAGTGAATTGATTTTCCTTTTTCCTGCTGCCATAAATCGAAGATGAGCACCTGGTGGCCGGGTCTTTGCCCACGGGACCCGACTGGGCGCAGCCCAAAGGAGCGACATGGGCCCGCCTTCCCGTAGGCCCAACACCAGTGGGAAGGTTCAGAAGGGGCCGGTGCAATGTGATTTGGATGGCAGTTGTGGGTGGGGGCCCTGATGATGCCCCACTGGGAGGACGCCCCGAGGAAGACCCAGGACACGCTGGAGTGATGATGGACTTGTTCACACGTCCACTTCAAATCCCATTTTTGTCATATCCAGATTGTATCTAGTTTGTTTTTTTGACCATCTGAACAGCCAAAAACCACATGAGATCCAATTTTTCCGAAACAGATTCAAACCTCATAGAGAAGTGGTTTCAAATGTGATCTGGTTAAATGCAAATGGTGTCGTTGCTCAAATAGGATGTGGAAGCATCTTTTGTGTCACTTGCAGCACGACACAAGATGGAAAATGTAATTCTGGAGAGATGGGAGGCATCTCTGGTCTGTCTGCACCAAACAGCCCGTTCCACTGTCATTCCAGCGGCACAGCTCAGCAGTCGCCTCCGTTTCTGTTGCTTTTGTGCAATTAGCAGTTTATTTATGCCATGGCTCCACATGACGACTTGGGACATGGGCACACACAGTTCCCTGTTATCCATTTTGTTTGATTGTTTGTTTGTGGGTGTGGCTCGTTACCATATAAACCAATGTGGCTGAGACACACAATATTAACACATGGAGATCGGACCTGATCACTTGCAATATGTAATGTGGACTGTCAGTCAATGAGATCGGATCCTGATCAGATTTGTGCTGCAGTCTGAACAAGGCCTATGTCACTCAGCTGGCCTTGGAATGCCTTGGGATCCTCCCAGAAGAGCTGAGCAGGTGTCCAGAGAGAGGGAAGTCTGGGCATCCCTGCTTAGAATACTGCCCCTGCAACGTGGCCCTGGTTAAGTGGAAGAAGATGATGGATGGATGGATGGATGGATGGAGTTTCAACACAATATATGTTGTTTGTTTGTTTTACGTTAATTATTTTTTGTGTGGTATGTTTACCTCCATTATATTTTGGGGGGTTCCATGTAGATGTCAATAATATGAGGTTACTGTCATCTGACTCATCTGTTTGGTTTTGTACTATATGTCTTACCTCCTCATTTTTTATCCATAGTGATTCACCAATCAGTCAGATTTAATGGATTTTACTTAAGGGGGGCACATAAGATAATTTAATATTATATAACAATGATTATTTCAAATGTTCTTAGCATGTTATTATTAACCAGGCATATATTTTTAATTGGCCGTGGAAAATGTGTTTTTTTTCTGATATTCAAAGTACTGTATATCAATATTGACTTGAGCTAGTACAGCATTTGGAATAAGTGATCTGTGTTGGAATACATTTCGAATTTTTTTTGGTGTCTCCTAAAGATACTAAAGAGTATGTGTAATTTCTCCTTTGTTCTACACCTCTGTTCTGTACTACTGTGTAGTACCATATGTATGTACACACAGTAGTGTTGTTTGTGTGCTTTATACCAAGGGACAGAGAAATGGGAACATTGATGAGGTTCCAAAGACACAACCCTTCTCACAAAACCTGTTGGAGTGTTTTTGAGCAGATCCCTTGGAGATGGGAGCCATCAGTGGTTTTTGGCTCTGTATGGTCTCATCTCTGTGGAAAAAACAACCTTAAAAGATTAATTTCCCCCTCAGGTCATGACAGTATCAAAAAGCACAAACATCTTTTAGTAAAAAAGCTGTGAGTAATTTGAAACTTTCTGATGTAATCTCAACAAAAACTCAATATCACGAGTTTCACAAGAGTAGGTGTTTTTAGTGCTGTGGCTATTGTTTCGGAATACAGTATCTATTTTGTCCACTGCTCACAGAGTTTCAAGCCATCAATCTTTTCTTTTCTTCTGTAGTAGGTGTCACCACATCTTTTCAAATGGCCGCTTTGTCTTGCAGGTGCGAAAATTGTTCATGTGTTCTATCGACGTGGGAAAACGCTACCTGGCTTTTTCATTGTCATTCTGTCATTCAATTGGAAAAACATGTTTCGACTGAAGGGATGACCTGCTGTCATCTCTGTCACTCACAGTTACACCATGTGTCCACCAGGTACCACAGAGCACCTATTGTTTTCAAAAGAGAAGAGGCACTCTAGCATATCATTTGTACCGCAGAGAGACGTCGGCGAAGTGACTTTTCTATATTCCAAAAAACAAGAGAGAGAGGGAAGAAGAAGAAGAGTGCCAGCCACCACCCTCATTCCTCCTAAACATTTGCTTAGGCTTGGCATTTCAACTGCATTGCGGACACTTGGAAGTCAGACGTTCACAGATGGTATGTTATGTTTACATCCTCTGTGCATTATGGTGGTCCAACTTGGAAAAAAAAAGGGAGGCTCTCTCCCTCTCCCCCCTGCACATACATTAAACCCATATGGCAGATGTTTTTTTGTTCGGCTCTTCACCCGAAGATATTTTTACATCCAGGGACAGAGAAAAAAAAATGGACTGCTGAGGCTACAAAGAAACAACCAAAAAATTAAATGCACACACACACACACAGACGGAAGTCAAACTTTCACAGATGGTAGTTAATGTTTACAGCCTCTGTGCATTAACAGTGGTCCAACTTGGAGAAACCCAGAGAAAAACATGGATGCCCTTGGGTTTTCCATAGGAAGGTATATCAGCAGTTTCCAACAGCAGTGGTGAGTATTCATGCAGATATTCCACCCGGACAAAACTAAAGTCCCCAAAGGAAACTCCTAACTCATAAACATTCACATTGTCCACAGCCACTCCTCGATGCTGGTGCATCTTATGTGTTATTTACACCAGCCTACAGACAAACAGGTTATTTCTGGACAGCTTAATAATTGGTGACCCTTCAACTTCTTGTGAGGGCCAGAGACTGAAAGACTGACAAATGGGCCCTTATTAACTGTTAAATGGAACCAATTAAGAACAAAAAGGTCTTGTAAATTTTGTCCCAGGCAAAAATAAAATGGAGTGAGGGCATAATGTATCAGCTTGAGTTCTGTCTACAGTATTTGCACACAAACAGAAAAGGTGAATAGTGGCAAGTTTCTTTTCATTTCAGTCAGTTTAAATCAGAGCATTTATTTTTTTTACATTTATTAGAGGAAGAGCATGAGAAAAACAACAACAATATTATAATTTGCTTTTTTTTACCCCCTGACTTTATGAAAAGTTATTTCAGCCAATAAGGGGCATCAGCATGAACTACTTTAAGCTAAAAACAGGGACAGATGCACACAGAACACATACAACATGACATGCACAAAATGATCCAGAAATTTAAAAAAATTGATATTGGGCTGCTTAACAAACTGCAATTTAAAATGTCATGACATCCTGAGCATGAAAATAAATGACTCCTACATGGATTCCTGACTTAATTGTCATTTGCATGGCCTTTGTTTCTCTGGAGAAGTTAAAATTCTGATAACATATCCATTGCTGTGCACACATTCACATGTCTGTTACCCTTGAAATAATTACAGATAGCGATGATATCATGAATTAACTGTGCAGAGGACTTTAAATTGAATTATTTGATTATGAATGAGAATGTGTTCAGTATGCACCATGACATCAATGTCATTATTAGATCAATTAAAAATGCATGTTCAGGGTTAACAGGGTTTTTTCCAGTCCCTGTACAAAAACAACACACACAAGCTTGGTGGTAGAGAATGGAAGACTACTATATAGCTCAGCATTCAGCAGCAGCACTGATAATGTGTTGGTTTCTAACCCGTACAGGAATGATTGATTTACATGGCAAGCAGTGCATTCAGACCATGTCTCTCCTCCATAGCCAGATTTATGATGGTGCAAAGATGTGTAGAGGTCAAAACAAAATGCACACAACACAACAACACTGAATTTCAAAAGCGCGGATACTGAGATGCAGATAGTTGTTTTGGAGCTGCATAAACATCTCGACAAACATGAAACCATTAGAGAGAAGTGTAATTATTTCTCTGTGCTACCCATGTCTGTGCAGCTGGTTGTGCTGGTTCCGAGCAAGACACATCAGTGGCTCACTGCTAGTTCGGAAATCTGTAATTACTGAAGGAAATAAAGCTGATGAACAATACGAAGCATTCTCGTAAGCAACTGGGTCACTCTGCCGTAACAAGCATCTGAACTGTCCTGGCAGCAGACTTATTTAGAGCATCCAGTATTACCAAGCAGCATCATCTGACTGTTTGCTGCTTTTTTCATTTGCATAAACTAGAGAGACTGAGCTGTTCATACTAGATGATTATGCAGGAGGTTCCAAGGTTATGTTAATTTTGCAGTAGAAATAATGGGTGTAGAGTGAATTATTCACTTAAAATCAGGGGGGGTCAACTATTTCTCCAGGGCCAAAGGGAACCGAGTGCAGTGCAGACAGGTGCATCAGTCAGCTAAGGAACTTGAAACTCATGTTTTTTATTATTCAAAAATGTGTCAGTACAACAACTAATCCTCCATATATTCCATGCTGTAAATTGTGTTCTTGTCCTACAACATCTACATCTCATCTGCCCGTCCTGGGTGAGGGATCCCTCCTCTGTTGCTCACCCTGCGGTTTCTCCAATTTTTTCCCTGTTAAAAAGGGTTTTCTTGGGAGTTTTTCCTCAGTGGATGTGACAGTCTAAGGGCAGAGGAGGTTGTCATGATGCTGAGTAAAGCCCTGTCAGGTTGACATTTATCAATTATCCATGTCCTTGTTTTGAGGGAACTGTGTGAAGAGAGAAGAAACCAACCAAACCACTGCTGTACCAATCACCACAACTCTGACCAGAAGCGGACAGCCATCAAAACGTTTGCCAAGAAGCAACAGAGGAATAGTAAATCTGGTAAAGGCCAACCCACACGTCATCTCCAGAGAGTTGCAAACCTCTCTGGCAGCATCTGGGATGAATGTACACGAGTCCACAATCAGGCAAAAAATGAATAGACATGGCCTTCATAGGAGGAAGCATCTGCTCTCAAGAAAGAACAAATTTGCCCGTTTAAACTTTGCCAGAGATCACTTGGACAAACCAGAGACCTTCTGGACATCCATTCTCTGGACAGATGAGTCCAAAATTGAATGATATGGCCACAATCGCAGGCACCATGTTTGGCACCAGTCCCCTCACACCCTGATGTAGAGGATACAGAGTGCAGCTCATCATTTTCTTTCAATACCTTAGGTTTTTTTTCTCCAATATTTGACCATGAAAATAAATACATGGCCGTTATTGAAGTGGCCTCCAAAAACATTGTGAAAACTAAACTGCGTTTGGGATTGCGTTCCCCTACACAACAGTCGGCTCAGAAGGCGCGGCAAATGATGGGAGAGACAAAAGATTTGCTCAACATAACCTATTTAGGTACTAAACAAACTACTGCTCAACATGAGCATGAAGGTAAGGGGATCAGTGAAAGCAGAAAATCATAAAAAGAAACCACATGCAGCGTACTAGTGAGATGTTCTGAGTGGAATCCTGTTTAACGGCAGCAAGAGTAAACCACCAGGCACACCTAAGCACAGCCGGAGGGCCATCACTGTTCTCAGCAATAACTGGCTTTCATTAGCTCCATAGCTCATCTTATCTACTTCTTCCTGAATGGAAAATTTCCCGTGGTCAAGAGGACGATTTCTTCATATTTTTACTATACATTTAAAAATCTGGGAAACGAACGGATCGGTGTGCCAGGGGGTAGATCCTACGTTTATACTAAATACTCTACATTAGATATTCATTTTGTTGTAAGAAATTCATCGCTGTAGAGGATTTTCATGTAAAACAACACTTACTGGGGCACTTAACCCCTTAGGCATGTGTAGAGCACAACCCATACATTACTCCCTCAGGGGAACTCTTGCACTTTAAAATCCACCATTTACAGATATGCACTGGGCTATTCTTTGGTTAGGGAGTTACAAGAAAATACAAACTTCACCTCATTTCTGCTGGAGGGAAAAATTAGGGCATTGTACATGTTTAATGTGAAAAAGAAACAGACAGGACGCATTCATTCAGCAGACCCCACAGTGGAGGGGCAGGGAAGCTGAACAGTGAATAATTTAGTCTCAGACAACTCCAGCAACCCTGACACTATTAACATTGTCCTGTTTATAAACCAATAAGTTGTTAATATTTATTCATTCTACTTTTCCACCTGAAGCAGTCATGCACCGATCTCATTCTGCCAAGCACAAGCATCCATAAATAATACTCACTGCTTATACTTTAACTTTTAAGTGAATTTTGAGTGATACCACAGGGTTTAAATTATGAGGGACTTGGAGCCCCACAAAAGAGGTGAGACATGGAGGGGTTTAAACATGTATATAAACTTACTAACTGTAATCGTAAATATTACAATGTAATTCTCACATTAGAAAAATCTTGTGGCATCAGGTCTTAATTCAGTGATTCAGATGGAGATAGATGATCACAAGGTACAATTCTGTCTGCAAGTCTACATGTAGAGCAAGCCTATGGACCATTTACATCAAGGCTAGCCTAGAACAGTGGGCTGCAGTTCAAGTGACGAGTATAAATAGGAAACCTGGCTGGGCTAATTAACCATAGATTCTTATTCAGTCTGCATGTGACCCCATTTGGTTGATCCCTTTAACACCTCTCCAAGTGGAAGCCTTTGGTTTTCTCTAGAACCATCCTCTTGGAGGAGTAAATCAAAGGGTTCTTCACATATTCATCTGTTGTCAGCTACAACATGCAGCCAAAGACACAGACACTTATGTTCCTCCACACATCCTAAAGTTGGTCAACATTTCTGATTTATCTGTAAGGGCGCTGTGTGCCTTGAAGGCTCAACCAGTATGTACCAAATGGACCTAGTTGTAACCACAGAAGCCATGAGCTGGAGTCTGACACACAGCCCTTTCCTGTGTTAGAGGGAATGCCCTCTCTTTCTCCTCAGTAATGATAGCTAGTTTCTAATGATTGCTTTAAGCTATGATTTAGCTAATCAATCTTAACTAGCTGATAGTAAGACAGTGGAGGATTATGTATTGTAGAGATATCTGCCCTACAAAACACAGTATCTCCAGTTTTTCCTTTTTTGGCAGTAATCAAAGGTGTAGGATCTGCTCTTCAAGTTTCTTCAAGTCTCATATGGCTCCTGCTTAATTTCTGAGATATTGTCATTTGTTAAAGCTGCTAACTTACTGCTTCTTTCTAATGATGTGAGGGCATGAACTTCCAAAAAAAAATCAGATATGTTTTGACTGACAATTATACCAATATCGAAAATTAATATGTCAAATATTATAAAAACTAAGTGAAATGGCCTTACTTGCTGCATTTACTGCAGTGTGTCACTGTATGTTTTACTGCAGTATAATTACACGACCAAAGACAAAGTGCAGTACAGCCTATAAAAGCCAAATTTAGCATGAATATCAATACATCTACTAAATCATACACTTGGTAGTTAAATGATTTGATGCCTACACTTGGTGAAAGAAAAAACATAAATGCACATAACAATAAGTTGTTTTTCTCCATTTGGCATTTTTGCAGATACTCCACTTTTGCTTTCTGGGCCAGATATGTTCTGAAACCAGTACACAGTGCATCATGTCATTTGTTTGTCTTTAACGTGTAATATTCTGTTTTCTAACAGGCATCCCTGTTGTTTTGATTCAGAAATTCATACTTTTGCCCAATGGAGGATTGATATTGAAATAGGTGTGTAACTCACTTCACTGAAGCATGTGTCTACACTGTACTGTGTTCCCTTTCATCCCAGAGACATAGTCTACCCCTCCGATTGTTACTGTATAATTCACACTCTGGATGACACAGTTGTAAATACTCATCACATGAGCACTTTTCTCTTAAAAATGCTGCTTCTGTGTGACCACAGCAGGCAGTTAGCCATGCCAGCAGCTTAAAAGTGCACTCGGAGGTAATTTGTTTAAAAAAAAAAAAAAAAAACAAACCACACAACTTTCAAACCTCAATTCCCAGCAGTCATGTAATTTGATATCAGCACCGTGCTCACAGTGCACTCATGTTGACTCCTGTGATCACTCTTATAGCAAAAAAGGGAAAAGAGAGGAAAAAAGACTCCAGCTAGATGAAATGAGTGAAGTGCCAATACCCAATTAAAAAAAAAAAAAAAAAACATTTCATTTGAGCAAATAGGGCAAATTTAGATGGTCTCACAGTGGGGATGGGGATGCTTTTAGACCCGCTGACACTAATAAGAAAGTACTGTACACCAAAATCAGGATTAAGCACCTAAATCACTGAACCACTATATACACTTTTACTTGTTTGTTATTTTATTTTTGCATAGAAAATGCCCAGTGCCGCTTTAAATAAGACATTATAGTCAATTTGATTTATCACTGTGAGAACTACATCTCAAAGTATGCTGATCAAACCACTTAAGAATAACAGCAGAGTGATTTATGTACAGTGTAAGCTAGCCATCTTTGCACACAATTAATTATCCTCTCTTGATTGTACAATGAAGAGAAAATTGAAACCAGCGCCGAAAAAGTACGGCATGATTCATCACCCAAATGTCTTTTTTTCTTTTTCTTTTTTTAAGTGCTGGAGAGATGCATTAGCTGCGGCGCTGCAGGATAAAATCCCTTTCAAATTTATTGAAATGTCAGGCCACAGGAACTGTATGGCTAAGTGCAGCGCTTGCACTGATGTGACAGTTAATTCATATGGTTTATACAGTATATTAAAAGCTGGGAGTGCATTATGCGTGGGATGTTGAACAGTGGGGAGCCTGTGTGCTGCACTCTGATATTAACATGTACAAGCGATGTGGATGTTAAGTCAACCTGCTGATGTTATCTTTTGGGACCAAATTACATGAACAGCACAATTCATATTGAGGTAGTGGTTTCTGATTTGTATTCTCAGTGCTCACACGCACAAAAGAAAAAAAAAATCTCTCAAATCAAGCTTGGAATGTTGTTCACATCCTCTGAATAAAAAATAAAAATAAAAAAAAAAAGCACATTGGTTTAGGTTGAGAGTTTTAAGTGTATTCAGATCAAGAGCCAGTTGTTAGTGTGTTCAGTGTGGTTTGCTGGGATGACCTGCAGCAGCCTGTAATACCTGTAAGCAGCTTTACGAAGAAGTGAAAACTGGAGAGGGTGGATCAGGGCATTTCTGATAGATTTGTCACAGATGAAGCAGGATTATTTTGCCTAAAGGTCAAGTTGCCAAGAAGAAGAAATTTACCATGTTGCAGTACTGCCCGAAAGTGTAGTGAGAAATTATTATACCCCATCTCGTGGACTATAGTATTCCACACACAAAAGCAAAGTCAGTACCCCTCTATTAAAGACAGAGAAGCCCAATTGTGACTGAAATAACTTACAAAAGTAAAAAAAAAAAAAGGAGCAAAGGACATTCTCACAGAAGCTTTATGAACTGAAAGCTGGAGCTTTTTGATCCAAAACTGAAGCTGCTTGGTAAGTCACATCAGCTCATCGTACACCGATGCAAAACTGCAGCATACAAAGAAAAGAACACTGTAACTACTGTGAAACATGGATCAGGCTCTGTTCTGTTCTGGGGCTGCTTTGCTGCTTCAAGGTGTCTTGAATCTGCACAGGGTTCAATGAAATCTCGAGACTATCAAGGCTTTCTGGGGCGAAATGTGCTGCCCAGTGTCAGAAAGCCTGGTCTAAGGTGCAGGTCAGGGGTCCTCCACCAGGGTAATGACCCAAAACACACAGCTAAAAACACCAAGGATGGCTAAGAACAAAACACTGAACTCTTCTAAAGCGGTCTCTGAGCCTTGATCTAAATCCTATTGAACATCTGTGGAAGGAGCTGAAACATGCAGTCTGGAGAAGGCACCCTTCAAACCTGAGACAGCTGGAGCGGTCTGCTCACGAGGAGTGGGCCAAGATACCTGTGGGCAGGTGCACAGGTCTCACTGAAAGTAAATGAAATGGCCTGACTAGTTTGCTTTTTAAAATAATTCTGTTGAACCACAATTCAAAAGCAATGTCTGATTTTTATTTATGGCTTTGGTTGTTAGGGTTAGTAGTTTTAAGCTTGAGTTGTGGATGTGTGTAACTATACAACTAATCTCAGTAAATAAGTCACTCTCACTTGTCATTGGTCAAATTGTACGTTTGTTCTTAAAGTTTCTATAAGGAGTTTCTTCATTGTCAAAGTTGTTGCAAAACTGGATTGGGAAAAAAAAATGAAATAAAAATCATAGGCCAGAGGCTAAACCTGGATGATTCTCTTGAAGTTATAAGACCTCAAATGTTTGTTTTAGGTCTCATCGGTCAAATACCTGAAGAGGATAAACTTGGCTTTAAAAATGAATAGAGTCTGAAAAAACAAAAAGATTGTGCTGCTGCTTGTTGTAGACAGTAATGCAATATTTGACAAGCTAAAAAAAAAAGAAAAGAAAAAGAAACCACACACATACAACATGTAGCTCAAAGGTAATGTCCTGAAAGAATGTAGCTTATATAAAATCTTGCCAACAAAAACTTCCTGCTCATTCCTCACCAAGTTTTCCGCACAGAGATGCGATTCATCTTCTGTGATCACCACTGCCACCACCTGCAGTTATAGCCAGTCTTTGTGTCTGCGTTTTAGGTTTTTTCCCCTGTTTTGGCCTACTCCCTAACACATACTGTGTTAAGTTCAACATTTTACCTGGAACAGTTTCATGACAAGTTCAGCTACAATTGTTCTACTAAATTTGCTGTGATACTGTATCGTAATAATCTCATCCGTATTCATTTTACTACTTTCTTTTGTCTTGTGCACCAATGAGCCAGCAAACCTATTTGAGTTTGTGCTCAAGAGTAGATCAGCCTACATGTCTAAAAATAACTGTTCATTATGAAAAAGAAAAAAAAGTATTGAGCTTTGATCAAGAGAATTAAGAATATATCTAATACATGACACCAAATGATCCTTGTTAGATGGGCACAACTGTGAACAATTATATGCCAATTCAATTCTTTTTCCATCACCAATAAGTCATAAGCAACCAGTTAAAAATAAGGTCCCATCTAATTTTCCTCTGACAAATACCATGCTGTGCAGCAAGAAAAAAGCCTTTAGAGGTGGATATGGATTCTGTGCTGCAGCTCTAAAAATGACAGCCTGCTCTAAAATGAAAGCTTATTCGTCTCTTGACACTTTAATGCTCGTCTCAAACATGTCCGTCATAAACCAGCCGTGTGAAATAAAATGAGAAGCAACTGAAATCACAATGTAAACACCAAAGAATTATAGGGAGAATACAAGTTTCACCTCTGCTTATATCCCCAGAGAGAGCGAGAGAGATGTGCTCTGATGAATGCTATAATGAAATTATCAAGAAACAGCAGCAAAGTCAAGCTAAGTTTTTCCCCCCTCTTTTTGAAGGTCAACTGTCAGCTTTAGAGTTATTCAGTAATGTACAGTCCATTTGTGACCAACATGACTCCCTAGTTTTATTCCTTAATGGTGTTGTGGAGGTCAGTACAGGTGACCTACAGACCATTTCTTGTCCTCTGCCATGATGATAAAAAGAGGAAACAGGTTCTTTTTCAATAAACAGGTTGTACATAATAGTTGGATGCATTCAATTTCCAGTGCAATTAGTCTTGAACTTCACTTATTTTATTTTGTGACCATTGTAATGACTCACAACTACTAACATAACAGAGTGCATAACATCTGTTAAGCAGTGCTTCAGGATGGATTGAACCCATGGTGCAGATGATGCAAGGTTTATTCAGAAATGAGGGTTGGGGGGGGAGTCAAGTAAAAAGCGATGGTCAAAACCAGGAGAATCAAGCTACAACAATCAAATTTAGCAGCCGGGCGTTACCAATGAAGGGAATAGGACGAACTGGCAAAGCGTGGATGCAATGTATTAAAATACTGCAGGAGTGGTGGCGAGGTCATCAATGGAATGACAGTCAGCTGTGTGAGGACATCAGACAGCAGTGCAACAGAGGCAGACGGATTATTGCTGAAATTAGGAATGATGGCTCGAAGCAGAGGCTGGACTGAGATGAACTGGAGGATGGACACAGCTGGCTAGATGCTGGATCTCAGGATGGTGGTTAGGCAGACCGAGGAGCTGAGTGTGGCAGGCTCTCACAAACATGGCTGTTGAGGTTGGAACCATGCGTTTTATTTCAGTGAAACCGTTAGGCCTTATTGTAGAGTTTGGAACTTCAGAGTGTAAGGAAGACTATGTATAAAATATTAAAGTAAGAGCATGAAACAGGCCCTCCTTGTAAAGAAATAAATTTCCCCTGGTAAACAACTTGTAAAAGTAAATTTAAAAAAAGTGGAAGTGAGCATACTAAATCCAATCCATCTTCAGGATTTACTGCTGTTTTTCGTTGTGATTCATTTCATTTTTTACACATTAAACTGACAACAGTTGATGCTGAGAAGTTTAAGTGTGTTATTCCCAAGCCGCATACCCACTCATACAGAAAGTGATCAGTCTAGTAAATGTAAACAAACAGTGGTCTTTTCACCAAGAATGTGTGACAACACTGAGATGGGTTTTGGTTATCAAAACCACAAATAGATCTGCTTTTGGATCTCAACACCCCTTATTTAAAACTGCAAAAGTGAAAGACTTTAATTAACAATTTCTGTAGTCATGTAAAATGAGAGTCACTAGCATTAGCAGTGGGAAGATTTCAAATTAACCACACAGCAGGGCGTACTGGAAAGATGATGCCTCGTCACATGAGGTCACTGGGCGTTACAAGGGACACTATTAAATAAGACTTTCCATGTCATCTATGTTCCAACTGAAATGGAAATTGAGTTTTAAATTAAATTTTAAGTTCTGAGGATGAAGAGAGATGATATTGAAGAGAGACATGCTAAGTTTAATAGTTTTGTATCCTAGTGGGTGTCACTTCCTGCTAACAGTGGATGCCACACTCTAAACACTTCTAAATAGGATATTTGACTGGGAGGCAGCCACAGCAGCTGTCAGTCAGTTTCCTGTGGTCTCTAGTTGCGGCCTCGCGGTGCCTCAGGAGCAACAGGCTTCCTGTGGCGTTTTCTGTGCCACTTTTAATTAAAGTCCTCATCAAATGTGGTCTGCCGAATTCTTCCTGCTCAGTATCATGGTGCCTGGAAGAGCTTGTGTGTTTAAAAAAAAAAAACAAAAAAAAAAACAAAGACCAGACTACTCGTGCTATGCTGCAACACTCAACTGTGTGTGTGTATTCCTTGTCTGTGATGAGAATAAATGTTGCCATGCATAGATCTGCTCAGCAAAAGAGAAACGTATTCTCAAAATTAAAAACGGCTCCATGATAGCAGCTACATTTGATAATATGCTAAAATGTTCACAACTCTCCTCATTCCATTTGAAATGCTGTATTTAACATTTCAGTCTCACATTCTGTGAGCCTCAAAAGCCCAAAGTCTTGATTATGAAAAACTGTATTAAGCCAAAACGACAACAAAGATGGCTTGCATGTCTGAATTTAACCGTTTTTGGAATTTCTAATGTCACATTGAATTCGGATTACACAGTGGCTAACTAATGGAAGCCTGTCGATGTAAAGCAAATCATTTTATTTTTCTTGCACACATAAGCCAGACATCTTAAGAGAAAGGTTCAGTCCCCTTATGAGCAAGGGAATGGACTTTATCCACCGGCCTGCTGTTTCTGTGATAGGATTGCAAACTGAACCTCTGTTCCTTATGTTGCCATGCCAACATAAGCAGTGCAGTGTAGTTCACATCAAGAAGTCCAAGTCAACTTTGTCAATTCTAAATATGTGCATGACATACAGAGGATTGAAATTGTGTTTCTCTCAGCCCCTCAGTGCAGACAACATAATTTAAAAACAGTTTAAAAAAAAAAGAAAAAGATCCAAGAATACTAGATACCTATATCTCTATCTCTCTCTAGGTATAGATATAGGGGAATATAAAAACAGTGCAGGGCAGAGAGAGTTTAGCATCCTGACAGCTTGATGGAAGAAGCTGTCCTTCAGCCTGCTGGTCCTGGCCCAGAGACTCTGCAGTCTCCTCCCAGATGGCAGCAGACTGAAGAGGCTGTGTGATGGGTGGGTGGGGTCACCAGCAATGCAGAGAGCTTTGAAGACAAGGCAGGTGTAGTACGTGTCATAAATGGAGGGAAGAGAGGCACTGATGATTTTCTCAGCTACTCGTGATTGGTTGTTGGAGGGTCTTACAGGGCTCTAGCTCTCCTCAGCTTGGGGAAGAAGTAGAGGTGTTGATGGGCTTTCTTGGCCAGTGATGTGGTGTTGCTGGTGCAGGAGAGTCCACTGTGATGCGTACACCCAGGAACTTGGTACTGTTCACCCTCTCCACAGCAGCACTGTTGATGGTCAGAGGAGCACGTTGGGTGTGCACTCTCCTGAAGTCCACAATAATCTCCTTTGTCTTCTCAATGTTCAGAGAGAGATTGTTGTGTCTGCACCACAAGGCCAAGAGGTTCACCTCGCGCCTGTAGTTTGTCTCATCATTGTTACTGACGAGACCCACCACAGTCATGTCGTTCGCAAACTTGATTAAGGGGGGATGGAAGGCAGTCGTGGGTCAGCAAAGGAGGATGGTCAAAAAGCCAATAAATCTCCCTACTGAGGATGATTATTCAGGAGAAGACAAAAGTTTTTGCAGGAAAAATGAAGCTTAATCTTGATTTTGAAGAGTCAAATCTTCTTAGCTGTAATGTAGTGCAAGTCTTTAAGCCCCACAAGTTAGCATTTCCCTTCTTGTTGTGTGTTGAAACTTTCTTAGTTTAGTTCTGGCTCTGGGAGAAAACTCCCATTATAAAACTTAAACTGACTTAAACAGTCATGCATTATAGTTCTGTCCCACAAATCTAAACTTTAATCAGAGTAAACAGGCTGCAATTTTAGAGGGACGTGCAAAAACAACCTCCACCATTAGATCCAGTGTGGTTGTACAATGCAGTTCATGGTCCACATGTTATACCCCAGCTTTTGTTGGGCCTAAGGGGCACACAATGGTCCACCCATGACACTACTAAAAGTAGCAAAAGGTTAGTTCAACATAAATATGTTAAACAACCAAGACACAGAACACTAAACTGAGACAAGCGGTCAGAACAACCATAACCCAGGCTGAGCAACAGCAAGCCCAGCAGCCCCCCACATTCTGTCTTCTCTTCTGTCTTCTGATGCTGGCATCACAGCTTTTAAGCCCTCACTCCCAGGTGGATCTCATGGAGCAATCAGGGCCTGGGTGGAGCTCCAGGGAAAAGAGGGAAAACCAAGGTAGAAAACTTTCTGCTGTAATAATTCTGTAAAGAAAAACTGTGGCAATGTTCTGATTTATTTTAGAGACTAAAACATTTGACAGGTTAGCTAATGATTCAAGAGTGGGTGATTCTAATTCTGGGTCCATATGGATCCAGCAGCCTGCTGGTTCACATTCCAGCCCTAATCAGAGACTGATTTACACCAGGGGTGCAAGGTGAATGTAATTATCTGTAATCAGCTACCTGGTAGGATAGAAAATTAGAAAGCAAAGCAGTGCTCATGGTGTGATCATTTACACGCCATTTACGGCGCAGCTTATTGGATCATACTCAGATATGATTCATGCCATTTACATTTCAAAGCACCGTCGGATTAACTTAAAAAACAACGTGTCCATGTATAAGAGATCCAAGTTATCAGCAAAATAAAGAGTTGTCTTTTCCAATCAATTTTAGTGGCTGGTCATCTTCAATCAACTGGAAAAGGAAGTTAAGGCAAAAGTAAAAAAAAAAAAAATTCCCCATAGAATCTCTTGTTAAAATGTTTATTTTCAGTAAACACACTCAAAATCATAGAAAGTGGTGGAGAGGAGAAAACACTGCCATCTGAGCAGAGGTAATGTTGGCCAGGTGTTCCCACTTTCAGCTCTTCAATTCTAAAACAAAACAGAATAACATGAACAAGGCAAAGGTTGCTAGAGCCGTCACACACTTGCTTGAGTACTGAGAATCAGATTTTGTGTTATTTTCCCCCAAAGTGACTGTAGACGATTTTACACCAACTACAGCCAAAATGCTGTTTGAACTGAACAATGTTGAGTTTGTTTTCTTTATAGTTTGTGAAACTTGCAAAGCCCGAAATAACCCAACAGTCACACTTCTTACAAACTTTCTTAAAAACACAGCAGGTGGACTAAATCTATAGTTGTCACAATGATTCCTGTGCCTCCATGCTATATTCAATCAAATTAAACAAACAAGATGATTCTGAGTCTTTTAGATGAGATGCAGTTGTTGGACTTCATTTTCATTTCAGACAGAATTAGTCATAGTTAACTCCTAATGGCTCTTTAATGGCTTTTGAGGTTTCTAGAGTCATGAAAATCACCCCACACAAAAACAGCTATATCAAGCATCACTCCAAAGTGGGAAAAAAGAGGAGCGGAGCCACAACTGCAGTTTAGTGGTTTCTGCACAGTAAGTGGTTGAAAAATCTGAACAGGCTGCTGCTTGCAACTACTATTATTAAGGTTCCCTGGTTGAAGGCAGACAACAACAGGTGCTAGCTTGGATGTGAAAAGTGTGATGATCTCTGAGCATGGTGGAGGGCAGCAGGAGGTGGCCACAGCTCAGCATCTTGTAATGGAAGGGTACAAAGTCTAACTGCTTTTACTGTCACATCAAACCAGTTGCTCAAGGAGGGTTATTTTTGGTTCATGCTCCTAAACTTCCTTAAAAAATATCAAATAGTTTGGGACTTTTAGAAATCTTTTTTTTTATTTTTTATCAACACTCACATGGCTTAAAGAGGCAAAAAAAAAAACAAATAATGTGGTGCAATACATATAATGTAAAGATACAAAGAGATGTCATGACTGCCTTGTATGCCAAAGAAAATATCCAATAAACCCATATTTTTCTACAAAACAAACTAAAATGTCAAGTTGGCAAGCAGAAATCAGCAAGATCAGTGTGGGTAAGGAAGGATCTTATTGAGCAGAGAAAAAGCTGTTGTTGACAGAAGCAGAAATGAAAAATAACCTGGAGACATTAATGGTATTTTAAATCAGAATGCAAAACAGTTATTCACACGAGCAGGCACCAAATGTTGTGTAACTTAACACGGCAGCAGCATGAATCTGGTGAAACTCTTGAAGATTTCTTAAGCATTCTTGTTAAGTCAAGGGCTGTAAGTGTGTATCAACATCAGCCAAGCTGAGTGTACATTTACTAAACAATCTCAGAGGTCTGTGCATACAGCTATGTTAAAATGTTAAACCATGTCTGGTAATATGTAAAAGATGCATGGATGGTGCCTTATTTGGAAAAGGATCAGCAGTAAAAATTGAGGTCATTCATTTTTGGCCAGCCAGAGTTAAAAACTCTTAAAAAAGTATACAGTTGTGTTTGTGGCTGAATTTGATGAGAATAATAATAACAACATTATTTATATGGAAAAGAAAAACATCTCAAATCAAGATTATGCAGAAAGGTCTAACAACAATAAGAACTGTCAATAAAATGTGCACAAACAACACAAAAAACACAGTAAGAAAAGAACATAGGTAGACAAGCTTAGACAAATAAATTAAGTTTAGAAAGGATTTAAAGGAAGTTAAAGAGTTAAAGTGTCTGATGAGTTCTGGGAGAGTTCCAGAGTGGTGGGTTAGGGTTAGGGTTGGGTTAGGGTTAGGGTTGACCCTGGGGGACCAGTAGGTTTTACACAGATCGAAATTCTCTGTTGGGCACATGCTGAGTTATGTTATTGCACCAGATAGTTTCACTACCTAAAGTGTTAAAAACCAACTAAACCACATGTTTGAGTTAAATATCAAGCATAGGTTAGCATCAAATATTACCCCTTCCTTCCTAGCAGCTGGCTTTTTATAATTTCAGATGTCACCAAGATTCACGTTGACGAAGCCAGTTGGGCAGACTTAAGGCCTCTTTGGTGGGATATATAACTGGATGCCATCTGCACAGAAATGACAAGACATGCCTTCATTCATTACAATCTGGACAAGTGGGAGTGTATAAATCAAGAACAGAAGGAAGCCAAAACAGAACCTTGAGGAACACCATGTCTTAGTTCAGCTGTTTAAGAGAACGAGTCATTAATGGGTGACAGAAAAGGTTCTGTTTGAGAGACAGGGACATAACTGAGGCTCTAATGTCTCCCTAAATCTCCCTCCATGATGTAGAAGGGCACTATGATCCTATGGAACCTATTAAAATGGTCTGATGAGGACTGATGTTGATCTTATTAATAAAAATGATTGAGATTTTTTTCAGATAGCCAAAAAGAAGGTTCATGTCACAGTTTTCATTGCCTGCTTTTCCTTGCTGCGGTGAAAATTCCCCCTGCCCTGCCTCCACACTCCACCCTGCCACACCTCCTCATCAGCCTCATCGTCTCCACCTGTTGTTCCCACCTGCACCTCATCACCACTCAAGCCAGCATATAAGAAGGCACAGTCCACACACTCATTGCCAGATTGTCTTTGCGCCCATGCCAGACCTTCCAGTACACATCCTTGGCCTGTTTCCCTGGGTTTTGATAACAAGAGCCCCTCCTTCTGATGAATGTTCCTGGCCTGCTCTTCCTGCTGGTTCAAAAATCACCCACTTATCAGCGACCCCCTGTCTTCCTGCTCCCCTTGGTTTGCCTACCCAACTGTCTGCTCACCTCTTGCTGTCTTGGTTTTACTCTAGCTCCCAAATCCAGTCTGCCCTCCAACAGTACCGTCACTCATCCCAGAACATTCAGCTGATATCCACAGACCATCAACAAACTCTAACACTTATCAAAAACATTATCATGTACCCAAGCTCTGCCAGTGCTTACCCGTTTCCTTCTGCTACTCACCTGAAATCTGCCTCTCCCTATCTATAAATAATGCAGCTGTGTATCAGTAAAATTCATAAACTAGTTTTCTGTTGTTTGCATTTGGGTCCAAACACACACCGTGTACAGTTCAAGAGAAGGAGTGTAGGGG
>OMNW01034458.1:2311-14480 GCA_900303245.1 Selene dorsalis | reverse complement strand
TTTTTTTTTTTGGGTTTTTTTTTTTTTTTTTTTTTTACATAATTCCATGTGTGTTCCTTCATTGTTTTGATGTCTTAAATATGAATCTACAGAGTAGGAAGTAACAAAAATAAAGAAAGACCATTGAATGAGAAGGTGTGTCCAAACTTTTGACTGGTACTGCATAACTTTGGTATCTTTCAGCAATGCTGTGTATCACTACAGTATAGTAACATCTTCATACTCCTGTGGAGAGTTGACCAGTGCCACCTCCTCTGAGCCTCCCAAGTTGTCAACACTGCTCTCTCCTTCCACAGCACTGTGGGGCAGCCCGCTCATTTCCTTTCCCTCCTCTTCCTCCTGTTTGTTTAGTGCCCTCTCCCTCAGGTCCTCTCCCTCCATACTGGAGTAGTCATCTGATGTGTCACTGTCTTCCTCCTGATCCTCCTTTCCTTGGGTCCTCGTTACACTACTTCCTCCATTACTGCTTCCCTCTCCCCCATCATCACTCTTCTGTCCTTCGTCCTCTTCCTCTCTCATCTGTGCCTCTTCATCATCTTCCTCCCCACCTCGCTTCCCCCCTTGCCACAGTCGTAGCCCCATGCGGTCCTCCAGGTTTCCAGCAGCAGTGGTCAGTCTCTCCCTCCCATTCTGAAGCAGCCTGAGGATAGTGCTGTCCTGTCCTGACCACTTTTCCCATATGGCGTGGATGCAACCCACAAGGAGCATAAGTATTATGATCACAAGCAGACCCATGAGAATATATTTCTTGTGTCCAGATTCTGGGGGAGTATTAGTGGTTGAATGTGTGCTCAGTGTTGTTGAGGGAAGTTTGACTGGTTTGGTGGCAGTTGGGGACTTTTCTGTGGATGATGGAGATGATGGAGATGATGGAGATGATGACGGAGATGATGACGGAGATGATGATGGTGTTGCGTTGCTGGTGGAAGTCTCAGTCGATGCAGATAAGGAGGATATAAATCCTGGAGAACTATAGTTTAGGGAAGCAGAGGTAGTGATGTCCTGCTCTGTGACATTAGGAGCTGCAGAAATCAAGGGACTAAATAAAGTCAGAAGTAGGATGGCCTTGGTCATCATGGTGACTGTAAAAAGACAAAAAACAAAATGACATTTATTATTCTTACACAACAGGTTAACAACTGCAGGTCACCATGTTATTGCATGGACTCTCTGAAAGGTTAGAAACCAACAGTTAGTGAGACATGCTCACTCTCACAAGTTGCAAATGGATTAAAAAATAAACATGTTTCCAGTGACAACGGACGTGGCTTCAGAGGCCATGTTTGTACATCATACCACCATTGGTAGGGTAATCCAGTGGTTTTCAAAGTGGGGGGCACTATTTTTGAGTATTATTATAAAATATAACTTATAATAATATAACATACTGAAGTCTTATTTTCCATGCTCATCTTTCTAATAGCCTGTGAGTCAAAACATAATTCATAATGTCTTAAACTGTTAGTGTTGACCTGATGGCTAACTCTAACCCTGACATCAAGCTGTTCTGCTCCTTAAACTAGCATGTAGATAGCTAGTGCCATAAAAATGGGAATGTACTCTAGAAAACATTTTAGCAAATAATATTCTTATGTTAGCAGAATGAGTGTCAGGCTGTATAATCTTCAGGCTTATCTTGTTCAGACAGGAACATATCTAAGCAAATGTAATAATTACTGCATTAATAAAAATAATAAAATACGTCCACATGTTGATGTTTCTTTACATATTTCATAGTACCCACTGGCAAAGTGGGTTCGCAAAGGGGGTCCCTGGCCAAAAGTTAATGCTATTCAGGGGCATAGATGTTAAAGGCATCTGACTGATCTATAGTCATTGGGTGTCTTTGAAACTGTTTTGAATGAGTTTGTGATCCACTGCACTGCTGCAGTTGGTGTTGCACAATATATTAATACTAAAAAAGTATCTACATACCCTGCAGTTTAAACAGTAGGATACCTCACTTTATTGGTACTGATACTTGAAGAACAACAATATTTTAATAAAAGCTATGACTTCTTTTAATGAGTGCATGTCTGCAGCGCTGTCAGTGCCAAACCTTTTTATCTCTTACATGCATTCTGCACAGAACAGGTGATAATACACACCAACAGCTTGCCGACAAATAAGATACACAAAGTGGTTAGCACTGTTGCTTCACAACAAGAAAGGTTCTCCCATTGGGATGATCTTCTGCTGCTCTCCTGAATACTGGGTCTGATTCCCGGGCTTGAGGGCCTTTCTGTGTGAAGAATATGGAGAACCATAAAAATAGATCGGGCTCTGTTTTTGTGGACCTCTCCCAACTTGAGCCTAGAGCATGGGGGAGAGACAGAGGCTCATCTGCATGACCAAGCTGATGCTAATACTCACAGAGTAGCTCTTAGGTCTAGCACAGAGGTTGTGATAGTTACGAGTAGTTGAATGAAAAATGAGGAAATACACTTGTGTGCAGGATGAGTCATCAAATGTTTGAAATTTGTTTTACAGGCAAATACATTGTTGTTGATGTATAAAAAACTTTTTTTGTTTTATTTTGACTTGAATATACCAAGAAATGGATGAACAATTAACATGCATGGGGAGACAGGATTAAAAAGGGAAAGTACATTACTCATTTCATGGCTTTTAAGGTCAAGATGTAGGTGGCTCCTCTTTTTAAATGAGTCATGTGTCCTTGGAACAGTTTACTACTGTTAGTTAGAGTAGACAGGCACCTAACATACATTATGTTCCCTTACTTTTGGGGCAGTTTGGCTCAGAAGACTACAGTCCCTCAACAAGTTGGAGGTGGAGAACCTTACTCAGTTGTACAGATATGACAAATCTGAACAGATATTCAAACTCTGTGATGTGGAGCTCGGCTGGTAATCCACAGTTGTAGTTGCTCAATTTATGACTCTGTCCACATGATTTACGCTATAAAACACTGTTACCAAGCAGGAGTCTATAACCGAATGTCATTCTCTGACTGGAGGAGTTTTCAGCATAGGACCCCAGTGTGCACATGAGGGAACAAAAGGAGGGCACACAGTGCACTAAGTGAGTCAGGATGTGGTTGTGTCTGTGCACCTCATGTGTCTGTGTAACATAACAGGAAATGAAGTTTTGCAGTTTTGTGCAGCTCTGCATTTAAAAGCAACTGTCAGTAAGCAGGTGGGTGTCTCACTGGCATCGCTGCATTGTAACCTTGATGTTCAAATCAACACCTCTTCCCTTCTTATTGAATAAACCACAGTGGCAAAGGTCTTGTACACTGAGCACACTGCTGTGAACCACCATAATGTGTCCGTAACCACGGAGTCGCAGAGAGCAAGAGTCAGTGCAACTCTCCAAAACTTCAGTGCAGATTCTTGTACATGCCACATGACTGCATTTAACACAAAGGTGTGAAACAGACACACACACACACATATATATATATACATACATACATACATACACATGGTGCAGCCGTGAAAAACATGGGTCGGTGTGACTTTTTTTAATAAATTGACTAAAGCGCTAGAACAGCCTCAATAACATTTATACAACAGCAGCCTTTTAGTCTGATCTCAGGGGAACTTAAAGAAAGGCTGTCTGAGGTATGGTTGAAAAGTGCTGAACTCTGACCTTTCACCGCTAAAATCCAATCAAGACCTATGTGTCAAATTTGAAAGGATCCTGTGAGAAGTTCCCAAGATTTCGCATTCAACACACTGCAATTCAAGAAAGCACAAACAAATTTGTAAAATCTCACATAATCAATTTTGCAACATGTGCTATACACACAGCAGCGCTGTTTCTAGTTTTCTTAAGGTGCAGTGTGTTGAACTCTCAGAGCCAATTTACTGTTGAACTTTGACAACCAAAATGTGATCAGGTCATCCTTGAGTCCAGGTGAAGGCTTGTACCAAATCTGAGGAATAGCTGGTTTGGTGATCCACATTGGAGAGAATAAGATGGACGACCAGAGCTGAAGAGGGTTGGATATGTTTGAGTGTCTGTGGTGATACATCAGAAGTTATAATGGGCTAAAAGAAATAAATTTCTCCGTTGACTTGGATGATTGATATGAAGATCAATCCGGTCTGGTTCAGCCTCATTTGCTCATGTTTGTGTTTTTGTTGTAGAGTATGACCACCGACAGAGAAATGAGCACAGTCCGAATTCAGCTGAATGTTAATTTCAACTGAGTATAGAAGATATTTAAAAAGAAAAACCTACACACGCTTGTCACTTTTGGAAGTGACAGTGAACAATTGTAGAAAAGGTTCATCAAGCTGCTTTTTAATCTTTCTCAAACATCTTATCGCATTTCTCATTTGATTTCTAATTTTTTGATACAATAATACATGAAAAAAAAAACAATTTATATTGAAGAGGGTTCAGTCAGTTACAAACTATGAGGCAGTTCAAAAAAAGTAAAACTAGGAACTTGTGAATGTGGGAGGGCTGGCAGCACAGGGAGTTAAAAGACTGACCAACAGGATGTTTCACTAATCGGTCTGATGGAGAGCAAACACAAAGATGTGGATGGATTCAACGGCAGGTGAAAGAGGGGAGTCAAAGTGAAGTGGGAACGGTAACATCATCAGCAAAGAAGCTACAAGACGTACTCCCCTCTGTGTGGGACTATAAACCAATGTAAAGGCAAAGCCAAAGTTTGTACCTACCTGCTGAGCTGGTCATCCAGAGGTGAGATGGAGTGAATAAAAAATAAAGAGTGTGAGAATGAAGAAGATGAAGCTGTGAATGAGGGTGTGAGGAGAAAGGGTGCAAAAAGAGAGGAGGAGACGACGTGGGCGGGAACAGTCAGAATAGGATCAAGATTTAAATGTGTGAAGGTTTCAGTGGCTTCACAGAATCAAGTCACACGTTCACAGATCTCTGTCCACCTCCCTGTGACTTCACAAAACAAATCCACCACTACAATACTACCTGCAGCTTGTTTCTTTAATTTATTTCACTTGGGTCATCTGACCCAAGTGCTTCTCCCACAGACTTGAGTGTGTAGTTTTTTTTCTGAGGCGCAATTCTTGCACAATGGCACGAGCAGCATTCTCGCCTGCCACAGCGGGGTGCACTCCCACGGCAGCGAGAAAAAAAAGGTCTTCATAATGCCAGACGCCCTCTCAATCGCTCAACGGGCTTTTGCGTGGTGGCTTGATTCTCACGGCATCTGCACCACTCACTGTAAACTTTGAGGAGTGCAACAGGTTCAGACAAACAGGAGTTTCATTTCCACCATCCCCTTGAATGCATTACCCTTCAGGTGTGTCTTTGGACATACAGAGGGCTGTTTCTAAGGACCCGTCATGACCACAGTCCGTCTAGTCCACAAATGTGTCCGACAGATTATACTGATGGTCTCACACCACTTGAATCTAATCGGATTTTCTGTTAAAGTAACACTGAGCATGTGTACTTGGGTGTTTGATCCATACTTGACAGCCATCAGTGCTACCAAAATCCAGCCAGATGTTCAGAGGGAGAGGACCCTGTGTTTTGAGGTCGATTTAATTTTATGTGCAGCTCTGTGAACGACAGACTGTGGAGCATGTGATGCCAAAACAGGAACACTTGAAGATCCAGGCCACGACCCCAGCTGTGGTCAAATGAGGGGCAGAGGGTACTATGTGGGATATGTGGGTCCTTAGAGGAGGAAGTCTGGTTGCAAGTCACTATGGCAACAAAATACAGCTCTCAGACAGGAAAGCTGCAGTTTAACAGACAGTACTAAGACTTTTGGCGGAGCAGTGTAAAATGAAATCTCTGACTAAAAGCTGTGACAGCACAGATATGTGCTGCTTATATCCTGTGATGTGAAAACAAAACCGTAACGCCTAAGTTTCCTGAGTGGGGGCGGTGCAGTCTGCCACTTTGGGAGTGAAATGTGTGTGTCCTGTGTAGTCATCTATTCTAAATATACATAGTTAGGCTGAGCATCATTTTGATATTTTCACGTGTGTCTTGCCATTGTGGTGAGAGCAGCACAGCGCAGGTTTCTCTGTTTCTTTTTGTATCGAACATAAATGAACAGACAAAGACAGATCGACATTTGGTGACATCTCCATGCAGCTCTTGAACCTATCACCATCTTTTTTAAGAGTTTGTTTGGAGTAAATTGTTCAGTATCACACACCAGGCGTGAGACAAAAATATATAAGATATGGCATGAAGAGAAAAAAAAAGATAATCAATCATTTTTCATGGATGCTCATCTCTTCTTTTTAAGCAGCTTACTCATATTTAAGTGTTGATGAAAGGACTCAGCCTACTGTCTCTGTAACTTGTTCCTGACAGGGAGAACTTAATACTAATGCAATAAACAACTTCCTATATCAGTGTTCATCCGAAGACATGTGGTTGTGAGAACAGAGACAAATGCTCTTTCTCTCTCCACCACTTGACTGTCACTCAGAGTTTAAATTGAGGGTGTAATCCCAGTCTTGGAAAAGAAAGTACAGCAATGTCAAAAGTGATATTGATAAAAACTCATATTATTATAATTATCCTCATTATTGATACTGTACAACACCATGAGATGATAACACAGATGTGTTGTTGTATCCACATTATCTGTAGCCATGGAATTGATTTCCACTTTTTCCGATGATGCTCAGTAGACCATTCCCTCTAGATTATGAATTTATTGTTGTTATTTGATTTTCTTGCTCTGCTCCAACATGTCTCCTATTATTTTATGTTTATAATTCCATCATTATCATTGGTATTTCCTCAGTGTACATTTATGAGATTCATGACGGTCCTTATATAGTTAATACATGTGAGTTCAGCATTTTGGAGCAAACCTTTCACTCATGTAATTGTAACATAAAGTTTTATTGATGTATTTTATTTTATTTTATTTTAGTCCATAATGTCCATGTTCTTAAAATCAAGGCATTAACTCATTTCATGATGTAAGAAGTGCTTAGAAAGCAGTATTACCAGGAGGATTACTGCTGTACTTTGCCTTTAACTAGTTGTTGTACGTGCATTTTGTCCTCTCTTTCTATCCATGCATGACAACTACTTCCTGAATAGGATACAGTTAAGTGGGTTGACAAACTGGGCATAACAACTGAGACTTTCCAGAAGGAAGTTTACTTCACAATAGTTTCCTTGACTGAATCAGACTCATTAAACTTGAGTTTTATGGCCACTTATGCGGGATGATATACTGACATACAGATGTTTACCTGCCCTTGAATAAGTGCGTTAAACTGACTATTGGGAAGTGCAAATCATAATTTTGTCATGCAACAGCTTAAACTAATGTCAGTGTCATTCAAAAAATATACAACTCCATCCATCTGTTAGTTCACAGAAGAGAAATAATCTTCACATTTGCAGTTATAATGAGTATTTCATCTGCCATGTGGATGTTAGACTTCTATCTTCAGCACTCTGGGGCCTCATGTAAAAAAGAAGAAACAAGGAGACCAACACAAGACAGTAACAAGAGAGCCATAACAAATAAAACTAAATGATATCATTTGAAATGGTTCTCATCACAGCTCTCATGTAGTTTTTGTGGCACAACAGAGTGAATGAATCTGTACGGAGGAGATCTCTGTCTGACTGCTCATTCTATCTCCAAACATCAGAGCTTCCATACAGGTGCATCCATTCTCTCCTCAGTTTTGTTTTTATGGATCACATCACCTCTTTCACACCATATTTTGTTAAATAACATCGGTTTTACATATTAGGCTTCCTGTTGTCAGATTGGTTGCCAGTCCATGTTTTTCTTTTCTAAAGCTGCATCTCTACTTCATCAGATCCTTTGTGTTGAGGTGTGGCCTCCTTCACTCGTTATGGTCAACTCTTCCTGTAAGTCTACTTCAATTCCAGTGAAGGATGCATGTTGAAACTTTGTTTGCCATCTATGAAAGATTTCCCGGGACATTCCACCACTTAGCTGATGTTTTATTGATGTGAGTCAGCTGTCATAGTGGGAAGTGCAGCAGGGAAAACCATCTGTCTTCCTACAACACAGCACAGCACACAACTGACGCAGGAGGCAAAGTCCACATGTTTTATAGTGTGCTTGAGTTGAGTGTGTGTATAAAAAGCGCAGAGCAACACTCACCTTCCAGACACCTGGCCAGCTCCTCACACTTACTCAACTGCTGCTTCCCTGTGTGTAAGTGTAATTTGTGTTACTATTTGACTGGATCTGTTTCATTGCATCAATGATCACTGTGTTGTCATGACTTGTTAACACTGCTGCTCTGTGAAACTCTTCCTCCCTGTAGTTGTTCATCACTGTTCATCATGAAGGCTCTACTGATGCTCTCCGTTTTTCTCTGTGCTGCTCTGTTTGTTCAGGCTGCAGCAGGTAAGACAGAGCACTAATACATCATATAATATAATCCACATTAATCAGCTGTGATATCTTTGGGCTGAGGATCAAACGTGTATCTCCAGAATGCTTAAATGTCTTGTCATTAAGTACTTTTAGAAGTGAACTAATTGATCTCATTAGCATGAGGGAGCCAATCGATTCATCAGACTAGGATCCAATAGTGCTGTCTTGTGTTCTTTTTGTCGAAACAGATTTGATCAAACTGGTACAAAAAAAAAGAAAAAAGAATCAAGAGTAGAGTAAGATGTTTTTGAATGATATCCACTGTAGAAATGTGGCTGATACACTGAAATGTGTGTAGTAGAACTTGTTCAGTGTGGTGTTGAACTGTATAAAACTAATCTGTGTGAATCCACTGCATGTTCTGTCTTCAGTTGTTCAAGCTGAAGCTGCTGCTGTGCAACAGGAAAACAAAGCTACACCTGAAGCAGGTAAGAGGCACATTCCATCTGGACTAGACCACAGAACACAGAGTGTGTTACTGTATATGTGTCTCAAACATCTTTCCTAATACAAGGGCTTTGTATCATCACATGGCTGTGGCTCACTGGCTTTATAAATCACTGTGTCCCAGCACAGACAATAGCGCTGTTTGGAGCCTGATGTGTACACTTCAGTCCTGTTCTACACCTACGTACAAGACTATTTAGTTAATTAATCCTTGGAAAATGTGGGAAAAGATGGCTCAAATGGGCTATTGAAATGATCAGCCATGTGCATCTACCGAACATAGTAACGAGTGATGTCTGACAGAATCCATTAAGCTCACAGACCTCGTGTTTTACAGAGGTGGATACGGACACTGCTGTTGCTGCTGATGAACCAGCTCCTCTTCGTCAAGGTGAAAACAATCACATGACCATCACAGTATCATCCGCAGCCATATTGTTATTTCTTTATTCTCATGGTTTGTTGCCTTTATCATTTTCAGCTCGTTTCCAATTCTGCCTCACTGGTTGGGAGAGTTTTGGTGGCAGCTGCTACTACTTAGGAAACATTCATGAGAGCTGGACAAGCGCTGAGGTAATAACATCTCATTCATAAAAAAGAGGACTGGGAAGGTTTGGAGTTCTTTCTTAGCTTCATTTATGTGCAGTATAAAAAAAGTAAATCCATCTCTCCTGTCCATCCTGCAGCAATACTGTGCAGGATACGGTGGTAATCTGGCCTCAGTCCATGACATATGGCAGTATAACTTCCTCCAGCGCTTGGTCAGGAATGGTGGCCATACGTTTGCCTGGATTGGAGGTTACCACTTTGAGGTGTGCACAAATATTTGAAATGTTTGTAGCTTGTGAACAGATTTGGCAGAAAACAGACAATAAACTGATTCCTGCCTCAGCTTCAGCTTACAACAGGAACAGAAGCAGATGAGCAAAGAAGAGGGCTACAGTTTGTTTAGTTTAAAATTAAAACTCTTATTTGTGGCTCTAATTTGCTGTGAGGTATTGTTATTATTCATTTTTATTTAGTTTCTAGTTCTTAGGGTTCCTGGTGAAACTGGTGCAGTCTGTGTTTAGTCACGAGTGTTGAAATGTCACACAAAGGCTCTTGAAACTCAAAGTGACTTTCCCCCAGGATGGGTGGAGATGGGTTGACGGCTCACGGTTTGACTACCAGAACTGGGAGCTGACGAGCCCCACTGACATCTACAAGTGCCTGCAGCTCAACACTGCAGGTAAGAACAGAAAACACATGCAGACAGAGAAAGACACAACAACAGCACAGAGACCTGTTTCTACCACAACATTAAACTGATGTTATTTTATTGACTGATTTTATTACTGATGATGATGATGATGATGATGATGATGTCTTTACAGAATCCAAGGGCTGGTCCAACCATGGCTGCAGTATGTCGTTCCCATTTGTGTGTCAGGTCAAACGGTCAAACTGTTAGATGTCTGTGTTACTGCCACTGAAGATAATCCTGAACCTGCTGATTGTTCGTTAAAGTACTGTATGTCACTGTTATGTGTTATATATATGTTGTATGTGCTGAATAAAAATGTGTATTGATTTAATTGATGAGCTACTGTCTTCTTTCTAGAGTTTAATGGGGTTTGAGATCAAAATCATAATTCATTCATGGGGATGGAATGTATCAGTGACATTAGTAGAATTGGACCTGGCTCTCATTGGACTCAGCCTCTTTTAAAATGGGGATCTGCAGAGACTGACTCACTGTTGGAGAAGGTTTCTAGGGGCCATCAGAGGAACTGCAGTTTTTTAAGTTTATCAATTATTTGGTCTGGTGAGGGAACGCAGCCTTGGCCATCTCTTTCCCAAGTTCAATGATAAGAATTACTTTACTTCATTAAGCCCCAAAGGGAAATTCATACAACTTGTTCTTTCTTGTGCTGCTTTCTAGCTTTTCTTGAAATTCTGTTTTTGTACCCAGAGACTACACAACACACAGACACAGCCCAGTTCATCTTATCCATATGTTTACTGAAAACATACAAAAATAGCTCTTCACTATAAGGTAATGACGTGTTAAAGTCAAAATTTTGTGGAAAAGACATAAGAAAATGAAACAGAAGAAATCATGTCTCTCTTTTTTCTGAAAATAGTTGGATGTTTTATTCCATGTGGTTTTGGTCTGATCTTCAACAGTCTGTGATGCAAGTGATTTCAGGAAAGATAACAAGAAGAGGTCTTTGAATCATCTGCAGTGGAAGTTGTTAGTGTGTGATTAATACTGATTTAGTGCTAGCGTTGATCAGACAAAGGTTAAACAGGAGTGTTCCTCTGAGACTGAGCTGCATCTGAGACGACATCATCCTTCACAAGTAGCTCATCACAGTCCCCTTCTTCCCCACCTGGTGAGGCTGCAGCGCATGGAACTGAATCACAATCCTGTCCATCAGAAAACATTTTCAGTCATTTAAATATGACAACAGCACAGAGCACAGCACAGTTAAAGACCTGCCACCTTCTGTCTCCGACAGCAGGAAATACAAATACAGATACATCATCATCAATTTGATGACACGTGCGCTGCGAAAACAAATCACAACACAGCAGAGGTGATTTCAGGGGACACTAATAAAGTGATGAACATGGCTTGAATGCTCATCTGTAATTTCTGAATATCAAGCACATCCCAGCAGGTTCACCACTTTTTACCACTTTCACCACCGGTGGAAAAACTAACAAAAAAAGTGACTGACTTGAATGGATGCAAATGTTGCGCATGCAGCAGTCTAGTTTTTCAAAAGGACTGTGCTGTGTGTACTTTATGATTTTGAAATATTTGCTAAATGTCGAGTAGATTAAGATCAGGCCTTGTTATTCCAGCAGTTATACACGGATTCAGTTGGATGTGTGCAGGTGTAGAGCTCACCTGTCTTCAGTCAGACCAAGTTCTTTGGTCAGGAACTCAAAGATCTTGGCGCTGTGCTCCTTGTTCTTCTCGGCAGTGTCAGTCACACCGATGGCAGACACCGACAGCATCACACATGGAGAGCATGAGCCTGCTATCAGCATCGGCAGCCCCGGGGTCACCACCAAATTCATCCTCTGGAAGATAAGAAAGTCAGGTATACATGTGTATTTGGTTTATTTACAAGGCATTGTCACTAGTTGGTGAGAGCCCACTGAGCATATTTAAGTCTCTGCAATCATGCAATCATCCCTCTTAAAACACATTGGAAATCCCTTTTCTACATGCATGAGCCCTGTGGTCTGAAAACACATTAAAACCTGGAAATAATATTCTTCACACCATCTAACTGTATATTTTCTTAAGTTTTGATTTATTTTGATTTTGTTTTTTTCCGTGTTAAACACTTTTAATAAATTATTTAAACACAA
>OMNW01034457.1:38914-49567 GCA_900303245.1 Selene dorsalis | reverse complement strand
GTCTGTCTGTCTGTCTGTACCTGTCTGTCTGTGTCTGTCTGTCTGTCTGTCTGTCTGTGTCTGTCTGTCTGTCTGTCTCTTTCTCTCTGTCTCTCTCTGTCTCTGTCTGTCTGTCTGTTTCTGTCTGTCTGTCTCTGTCTGTCTGTGTCTGTCTGTCCCTGTCTGTCTGTGTCTGTCTGTGTCTGTCTGTCTGTCTGTCTGTGTCTGTCTGTCTGTCTGTCTGTCTGTCTGTCTGTCTGTGTCTGTCTGTCTGTCTGTCTGTCTGTCTGTCTGTCTGTCTGTGTCTGTCTGTGTCTGTCTGTCTGTCTGTCTGTCTGTCTGTCTGTCTGTCTGTCTGTCTGTCTGTCTGTGTCTGTCTCTGTCTGTCTGTCTGTCTGTCTGTCTGTCTGTCTGTCTGTCTGTATTCATCACTTAACTTAATAGAAAGTGAACCAGATCTATACTTGCTATGATCATGTTGTGTTTCAAGCAGCACCAGTTCACCTGCTCACAGCCTTTAACAGGTGATTCTTCTGGTCTGTGGTGTCTTGGAGAACCTGCCTCAGACTGACTGTCACACTGACTCCACCATGCTGAAGTCAGGTCTGTGTTCTCTGTGGCTCTGTATGTATGTTTGGTGGTGGATTGGTGTCATCATCCTGTTGGATGAGTTTCAGACCAATCAGAGGCCTTCCTTGTGGTATTACATAATGGTTGAGAAGCTAGTAAATCAGCATGTGACAAACAGCACCTCGAGATAACTATAAATGTGTAAATGGTCTGTTGACTGCTGTTTGACTGGGCACAGTTAAAATATTGTTTCACTGTGTATTAATCAGGGTTTAGCACCATGAACCTAATAACTGTCCAAACAGTGGGCATTTCCAAGAAATGACTCGTCCAAGCTGTGGGGACACAGCTTCATCATCTTAATTACACTGGCTGATGTTTTATTCACAGCAAATTAAAATATGTGATACAACATAAATAAAGTGAGTCAGTTCAAGCTTGTAAAACTTTCAGCACCAGAGTTTGTTTTCTCTCTTTGTAGAGAGCGGAAAGTCGACTGATGGTCCAATCAGGGAGCTTCACTCCTGGGCAGCAGTGATATTTCATTAGTCACCACTCCAAACCACTAAAACAGATGCTGCATTTTTCAGGGAAGCGGCCTCAGCCAAAGAGTGGGATTTTGGATAAGACAGATATCACATTCACATCCCTCCTTTCCATTCTCACGCTTTAACTGCAACTCAGAGATGGAGTTTCACTGGCAGCAGCCGAGGGTCACTCTGTCAGACCTGAAACTAATCTGCTTAGAAGAGGAAATGTGATCCGGAGGAAGTGACGGCTAATTGTAAAACATAGTTCACTCAGGAGGCAACAGATTATAAAATGCATTGAATTGAATTTGTGTCATTTATCAGTTACATGTTGACGCTGCGTTTCTCCCGTGCATCCATCCAATATACACTGAATTATACACAGAAATCCACATGTCTTTGCTAATTTGTTGCATGCGACTGCAATTATTTTCATTATCAATCAATATTTTGATTATTTTCCCCATTGGTGTCTTACATTTTTTGCCATATGCACAACAAAATAATGAAAATCATCAATGTCTGTTTCCCAGATCCCTACATGATGTTGTCAAACGTCTTCATTTTGTCCAAATCCAAATTTACCATATTATCAGAGTTAGAAAACACAGAAAATGTTCATATTTAAGAGAAGATGTTTGGTATTGGCTTGAAAAGTGACTCATTTCCTCAAACTCAGGCCTCTGTTGAGCATCAACAGGAAGGCTATTTTCAAAATAAAGTGCATGGTTCAAGTAAACAGTGAAGTTTCCATAAAGTCAGTGAGACCATACTCAGTGATTAATGATGGATTAACCTTCTGCAGACACAAAGGGAACCAATGGAAAGCTGACAGCTGTGCAACATGAAGGTGGCTGACTGTCCTATTGAGACAGTGGTGTGTTTGACTCCCAGGCAGCGGAGGAGGAGGGAGACAACCCCTCCCTCATAAATCTCCTGGACTGTCAACCTGGTAAAAGCCTGGAATAGCCATCAGGTACAAACCCACTGTCTTCCTGTCTGCCCACTCTTGTCTTACACAACCAGCAATTAAATCTCAATCGACCTCCAGGATGGAAAACATGAATCAGTGTCACCTGAGCATAAACATACATGACATGTGTGAGTTTGTACATTTCAGCTTAAATCCAGAGTGGTAAACAAAGAGGGATAATTGCCTTGTTTCGTACTTTAATCTGCACACTTGGGCTCATTTTATGCAATTTTCTCTCATTATAATCAGTTATGCAGATGTGGGAGAAATGGCGGTGCTGCAGTGTCCCCTGGGAAATGTGATATCAGCTTAATGATGCAGGAAATGTAAACTGTATTTAATTAGCTCAACCTCCACTGCTGAGTGTAAACTGACTGCTCAACTTAAATGTCTTTTAGAGCAGAAAAACAAAGTCAAACCTCCGTCTTCCACCGCATAGGTCTGAAGGTCCAAACATAAACACTCCTCCACAGGTTTATCTCTCCATCTTGCTCCCTATTGCTTCTCTCTCTCCATCACCTGCATGAAAAGCCCACTGTCATTGCAAGGTTTGGAGTGTTTATTGGAGCCTCAGGCACACACTGCAGTGACGGGCTTCCCTGCTGCCTTTGCTTGGGCTCCTGTGGTGAAGACTCGGGCATCAGCATGTACTGATTCGTCAGCTCGTGTCTCTTCTGACAAGTGCAGGATGTTTGGGCAACAACAGAGGTGAAAGAAGTTCCCAAAAATGAGTCCAGCTTCATCACGATGAGTGCTTCAGTCCCTGATGTAAGAGGAAGTATAACTACCACAGAGGAAAAACAGTGCACCACCGTCTCACTGTAACATTTTATCCTTGTAAACCACTGTCAACATAGTGACCTTCAAAAGTAAAGTACTGATGTGAAGAGGAAACACGTTAGCTGTGCTGATTACTGACATGTTTTAGAATATACTGTAATCTTTATAGACATATTTTTGACAGAGTTGACAGGAAATGAAATGACAAACAAAACTGAACAACTGGACTTGAACCAGTTCTTATCTCAGCATGTTAACCCTTTAGGCACCAGGACGCTGCTGCTCTTAGATAAAATAAAATAGGAGAATTAAAAAGGACAACAACAGCAAGTCTCAAAATGACAACCCTACACTGGGAATTTGCTCTTGCTGGTGCAGACTTGAGCAAATACGCAAGAGCTGTTTAATCTTCCAGCTGATCAGAGCTGCTGAATGTGGGCATGTGTTGTAACTGCTGTGAGCTGTGGAGGGGACGGCTCTGTGTGTTGTTACTGTAGAGGACAAATGTGACCTCGGAGCAACTGGGTCGTGACATGAGCTATTCTTGCCTCCGTCCCCCCCTCCACCCCCTCCGACATCCAGCCTCTGTCACATACCGACACCCAGACCACCAGTAAACACGGTTACACAGCAGCAATGCAAACAATGTCTCCTGTACTTTCAGTCTGATCCTAGAACACCTCCTCAGAATGAGATTTTCTTGATACTTATACTGTAGGTGTACAAATACTTTCTGAAAAAACATGTTTAGTCTTTTTGTTTTTGTCCTAATCAGTCCTCAGCACCAACATCTGGGGTTTCCTGCATGTTACAGCTGCATTGCATAATAAGGCTCCAGTAACATTTCATCAAAATGTACTAGTACTAGTTTAGCTTTAGGCACTCTAACCTTCAGCCTAGGGTGCTGAGAGTGCTTTGTAAAAGGTGCTGTAGGACAGTGGACCTCTGATCTGACACTAATTACGATGAAAGCTTTGGCTACTAAGCATTTAGCTGGAGACCCACGGGAAGTACCCTGGACCCCACTTTCACTGCAGGATAATATCAGTGCAGAGAAATGTCTGTGTGGATGTGCTGTGGTGAGAAGATGTGAAGAACATGTCAATGAAGTTCAGCTGCAGTTTTTTTTGTTTTGAACCAGCAGGACTGCAGAGGTGTCGTTTACCTGCAGAGATATTTCTGGTTTGTTTTGCACACCTTTGCAGCCAGCTGTTTAAAAATGGTGTTTTCCACAGACTGAAGGTTATTCTATTGTCCTCACCAACATCTTTACAACTCTATTTTCTATATTTCATATTAGAAGTTCAATTTTGAAAAATGCAGTCAGCCTCTAAAATCTATAACTGACCTCAGTCTGTTCACATTTCATTGTACATGTCTCCACGTGGAGGTTTGTCTCGATTTTGTCCTGATTTACTACAAAACGCCCCCTCTATTTGAGTCAGGATGAAAGAGGAGAAAAAGAGGAAGGAAGAGCGTCTGATCGGACGGTGATTACAGAAACTGAAAGTCCTTTCCTCCCTGTGTGATGATGTTGAAAAGACAGTAAAAACAGATGGAGGTCCTGACTCACAGTGAGAAGCTGGACTGGGATATGAGTGAGTCCAGGAGCTTCCTCCGCTCAGCCTTGGATGATGTTTCAGCTTGTTTCTCTTTCCCCCAGCAGTTCCACACACATCAGTTACAATCTGCCCTGTGTTACAGCCTGATTTACGAGTGGTACTTTTTCTTTTAGTATTCAAACAACAATGCAATTAGGAGTGACATCTTTCAGGCTGCTGGGGAATAGGGTCAAGGCAGCCTCTGCAATTGTTTCAGCTGAGCCTCTGATTGCACGGTGGCAGTAAATGTCACTGGACACAATGGTGGAGGATTTTCAGACGCATGGCAGAGGGGCCAGAGGTTGAGAGGAGCCTCTGAAGGTGGCGGCTCCTGGTTTTACAGGGGCAGCCAGGTCAGCTCCTTCACAGGCAACGTTTTGTCTCAGCTCAGGTTTCCTGTTGTCCCCCCCCCCCTCGTGTCAGCTGTCTGAGCCGGTTCCAAACAAAGACCTCCTCGCCTCACTGTGTGGCTCCTGTAAATCACAGCCGTGACCTCTGATGTTACTGTTGTTCTTCCACTGTGACCCTAAAACTTAAAAGGATTCCTCAACTCTAATCGGTTATGACTTAGAGATAAGATGATAGATGTGATGTCTCTAGAGAACTATAAGGAATTGTTTTATGTTTTAGCTTCAGTCCGGACAAATAAATCACAAACATAAAGCTCTTATCATGTATCTTAAATTTGATATGGTGAATATGTTATATATATCTTGTCTACACATTCAATAGCTAAAGAGCAACATGACTGTCCCTTTGGACACAGTAATGATACTTTAATGATCCCCAGGACCAAATTAGGTCACATTACAGTTGCTCCCTCAGCAATGAAAAAGATAAATACATAATATATATATATGTACACACATAATGCTGAAGAGCAGTGAGAATGAAGCCAGACTGTAAAACTGCAGCCTCCAAACAAAACAATGAGGGGTCAACAATGGAATCAACTGCTTCACTTGTGTACTGATTTCATTCACTGTCCTATTATAGACAAGTGTATAGTTTACCAGGAAACAACAACACAGTGATTACAGTATCAGAGGACAAGGTTTTAGTAGAGACGGTGATGACACACAGTATGTATGGACAGGCTCCTCAGTTATAAAACTCATAACCAGAATCTAGAAACAAAATCATAGTGGGAGCTGCATGTAGATCACGACAAAGCTGAGGAAAAGCAGCCTCCCTCTTTTTATTAGCAGCTCATTTCTGGACGACTTTCTTGACATTTCTTGGACGTTCAGTGTGTAAAAACATCTCATGTCAGACATTAAACAGCTCTCTCATGGAGTCTGCAAGAAGCATCATTTCTGCAAGGCTGCCTCCTGAGACGCACTATAGACTGTGAGCACTGATGATGTTGGCTCCTTTGAATTAATTTAAAGCCATCGCCATGCTCCCAAACCTTTCTCCCCCTCAGTCTAACTTTACTACTCAAGTATAGAAAATAGCATTAGAGAAGAATAAACTGTCTGCACCTGCTAAAGAAATTAAAACAACAGTACAACCATGTGTTAAATCAGCTGCTCTCTGAGCTCCCAGCTGCAGCACTCCTGTATCTGCTGCCATCTAGTGGACACATAACATCACACAATTACAGTAAGTTGTGATACTACACCTTAATAATTAAGATGCAGTATCACAACTTAATTTAGTAATTATTACTTTCAGACTAGACTACTGTGGTGCCTAATGGTGCCTTAAACTCACTAAAGATGGCTGGGCCTTTACTGCCCAGGCCCCTCGGCTGTGCAATGCCCTACCTGGAGATCTCAGGCAGCGAGCTCAATAACTTCTTTTAAGTCGCTTCTTAAAACTCACTTTTATTGTCTGGGCTTTTTTTTTTTTTTTTTTACTGATTCTGTTTTCTTATTTTTGTGATTCTTTTAGTACTTTATTCTGTATTCCTGTATTTTATTGTTTTTGTTCTGTCTTTAATGTAAGTGCTATTCAAGCAAAATTATTATTATTGTTGTTGTTGTTATTATTGTTATTGTTATTATTATTATTTGTAAGTCTTCATTATTAAGGAAGAGATTAAAATACCTCAGTGAAACATGGTGGTTAGTACATATATAATACACTAATACAACAATATACTGCTGGGTAGGTTCATGTATAACATTACACCAGTTTACTGTTGATTATATTTTGTATTAATCGGAATCACAAATACTTTAATCATCCTCAGTGGGAAATGTCATGTAACTGTGCTCCATTTAATAATTTCTATAATTTTTTTAAACACATAGGCCTGACCATGAATTTTAAACAACACTGTGAACTGAATTAGTAAGTGTGGAACTTAAAGGTTTGCTTCTGTCATGAAAGAAAACTTAAAATATATATAACCTAGAACATCTGTATATTAATATCTGCTGCATCATGTCTTCAAATGAGCTGGTGAACAGAGCTGAAGGTGCCCTGAGTTGTGGTGTTTAGAGGGCACATTGTGTGCAGCGTTGCTAGGTTGCTGTTTCAGTTTTTGTTGAGTGTGCCACTGAGCTCAGCCCACGTCCCTTAATTCTTTTTGTTAAGAAGACTGAAGGCACTCGTTACCAAGCAGCACTTTTTACGTGCTGCGTCTGTAATCAAACCTCTTGTTCCACTGTCTGCTTCTTTCTCCTACTGTGTCCCAGTGCTGCAAACAACTCCAACTTCAAACTCTGTGGATTTAAACCTGTAAGTCTCAGGCCAAACGCCGAGGCTGAAATTGAGCAGATATACCTCAAAATCAAGAATGGCTCCTTGTGGTTTGTTGCAGCCCTTGCCCTCGGTCGGCTTTGAAGCAAAAATCCAATTCTCTGCAAGTCAAGACCTCTGCATCGCAAGAAGCAAATATTTTAGGCTTCCAGAGACCAGAGAAACCCAGGGTGACGTGTGGAGCATCAAACCACCGGATTTCTCTCTGAGACAATACACATCTCTGTCACGTCTTCAGAAGAAAGACAGAAAGACAAGAGGAAATCCAGCAGACCCACAAACCACTGAAACAAAGAGGAGGAGGACTGGAATATTTCTACCTCGTGTTTCAGATGAGAGGTTCAAGAGGAAAGAGCTTCCAGAGTTCATTGCACCATATAGACCTCCTGACGTTCTGGACACTGAGCTGATGTTCATCAGGGCGGGAAAGTTTCCCTCTGAGCCCTACACCGACCCTAAACCTCAGAACTTCAGACCGGTATGTCTCAAGTAACTAAGTATCATAGTAGTAAGTATAGACTCAAGGAAAGAGGGTTGTTGTAATATTTGATTTGACCACAAGATGGTGATAAAGTCATAAAAACTAACCAGAGGGACATTTGACTTGAATCCTTTGCCTTTAACTACTCACTTCAGCTTGATGAAGACCTTCCAGACATGGTGACCACATATGATAGAGACCCTGGTAACCTGAATTTAAGATTAAAGCATTTGGACACATGTAAGTAGAAATGTTGTCTTGGACCTTGGTTTGATTTATTTTTATTTAAACTGCAACACAACTCTAACCCCTTTTTCCAGATGAATGATTTAATGTCTTTCTTTTCCAGTGTGGACCATCAGATCTGACCTCAGTTCAAGGGACACCAAGACAAAGATGGACACATACAAACCTGCAGAGCCCAAGTGGGATGTGAGGCTCATCCTCCCTCAGCCACCGTGGCCTCCGAAATCAGCCTCCTACACCGTCAGTAGATGTTGTGTTATACTACTGCTTACAAATGCAGTGAAACTTGTGACTGATGTAACAGCTTGTCTCATTCAACCAAAATAGTTTATTATGATTCTACAGTCCATGTAAAAGCTAACAGTAGATACAGTGCTGGGAAGAAGCTATACATTTTCTCTGTGCTGCTGTTTGGAGGCAGGCCTACTTGTACTTAAACTATGATTCCACAAACTTTCCCCTTCAGGTGATCTATTGTCATTTTTACTCCACTACATTTATTCAACAGCTATTTTACACTCAACACACATGATGATCTTATAAAATATGGCGTATTATTGTACATTTAACTCCCCACCAGTATAATGAAACTGTTAAAATCAGCCCCGCCTCAACCAGCTTCAACATAAAATGCACCACTTACATAACTCATCAATAATAACGACCCAGTTTACTTTGCTAAAATTCCAGACGCAGGACTTTTACTTGTGATGCAGTACTCTTATAGGCTTCTTTTACTTGAATAGATGATTCAAATGCTTTAAAATCTACATATGGACTGACTAAAAGTTGATCAAAGTGTTACGTGGTCATGAGACTATATAGTGGGAAAACAAGGCTTTATATCATATGAAGATAAATCAGCACTATAACCATCAGACAACATAGTTTCTGGTTTCTACATTTTCATGACCCTTCCTCATGCAGTGATATTTATCATTTACAACAGCTTGGACAGTTTGGATTTACAGGCACATTAACACTGACAGTGTGTGTTTCACAGAGACACCGGCGAAGAAGAGGAGCGTACAGTGCCTTCCTGGACCGGGTGGAGGAGAAACTCTCAAGTTCCTGGAAAAATAGATCATGACTCTTTATTTTCAAATCTAAATTTAACATGTATGTATTTGCATTATTTGTGTAATCTGGTAAATCACATCAATGTAATATGAGTTCACTAAGCTAAAAGGTTCATACAACAGAGTTCAGATGTGTTTCTTTGGCCTTTGGCCTCTGTCATATGTGGTTTGGCTGGAACTCTGTGGTTTATTATAACATCATTATCACATAATTCAGACATTGTAAATATGTGATGTTAGCTGAGCCTTCGTGAAGTGTGGAAGTCGGGTCTCTTTTCCTCTGTTTTGCTAACCCTCCTCTGGGCCATGTGCATTTGTTTTTAACAAAGCCGGCGAAAAGAGCAATCCATGGAGCGGTGGATAGCGTTATATATGATGTAACGACGTGTATATTTGTGTGGTCTTATCCATCATAAACAAAAGATTATGGGTTATGAGGTTTGTTTGTGTCGTGGTGCACAGAGACAAGAGCTGGGACATTGGGTCAGCGGCCAAGTGCTGCACTGATGTTGTAAGGTTGGTTTTCAGCCAAGAGACGGCAGGTGGAAGACAGAGAGCCTCCATCCTCCCTGTAACAAGCTACAAGTCATGTATGTAACCATCACAATCACTCTGAAGCTGTTTAATTAAGGTAAAAATGTAGCATAGCTACGGGAAAAATCCTGTATAGTTCCTCTTTAAGTTTTCTACGTTTGGAGCATTTGTGTCTTTGCATGTGTTTTTTTTTCTTTGAGTTGCAGTGTAGGCTATTGAGCTCTCAGTGCCACTGTACTCTATGCCATGGTGCCACCAGCTGTTTATCTCAAAAGGTTTGCACAAAGTTTCAATGAACATTTGATAAATAAAACAAAACTCAACAGTTAGTTTTTTATTTGACAGACTACTTTATATCACAGCACATAACTACGTTTTTTTTTTACATTTTTGCATTTATTTCAATACAATATGAATAAAAAACATGACCTGTATATCATCTAGTTGTGTTGTTGCTGCGTTTAACTGAAGAGTTCTACACACAAGTGGTGGAGATGGTATGAAACATCCACTGACTGGTGTCATGGAGGTCGAAACACACGAGCAGCTGCTCGTCTGGTACCCCAAGAATCACAAACACGTGAAGCCTGCACATGTTTGAAGCATATCTGTGATGGCTGCACATGTGTGTTTAATGAGTCATGTGTGAGTCTGGGCATAGCTCACAGACTAAATATAAAATGAAAGGAATATCACCCGCTGCATTAAAGCACATAACCCAGAAGCAGCCATGTGTTTTTTAACCCCCTGTTATTCTTCACACTGCAGTGCAGGATCAATCTACCATCTCATTAAAAAGGGGAATTTTAGCACAAATAATGACGATCGTGTTTGTGTCATGTCATTGTTTTAATGCCAAATGGGACAAACTTGTACAGTGTAAACAAAAGAGGAGCATAAATATGGGTTAATCACATTCTCATGGAAAGCTGTAACAAGTAGGCACAGGATATGTAACAGAACTAATATGTAAATAAAGCACGAACACCCTATAGAATTAGTGTGAGAATCTCAATGACCCCACAGACCCTTAGTCCAGTTAAGCAGCTTATGATGATCTGAGCTTTCATTGTTAAACAAATGGTTGAGTCAACAAAACATCTTTAATGTGGGAGAGCACAGAATTGATTTTACCACAAACAAAATGTAAATCATGTTGTTTTAGCACCTT
>OMNW01034457.1:0-27225 GCA_900303245.1 Selene dorsalis | reverse complement strand
CACACAGTCTGGAAACCATCCAATTATACTAACCTAATCCAGCCTTTTAATCTAATGCTGTTGGTATCATGTTTTGTAATCTGAGGCACACTGTCATTATGTCATTTAAGATCTTCTCAGTTCATGTCATTGGGTGTCACCATGGAAACTAAATTAAAACAACAAAACAAGAGAGTAAGTGTAAGACATGGTTTCATCCTGACTTTGTTTCGTTTATAAATGCATATGTGATATTATGGGTATGGATGAAAAATGTGAAATATCTTTCATGTTCATAATTAAATGTACTTTGTCATTTTTATTGTATTATTTACTTAAAATCAATCAGTTTTCATCATTCACTTGCTGCTACATTACATCATTACATACATTAATTGAATACTGCAGCCTGCTGTTACAATTTCAAAGATATCACAGCCTGAACAGTTTTTTTTAATGTATGCGTGTAGCTCATTCTGAATGAGAGGGAGATGTTCAGTCCTACTAACCTAATAGTTAGTCTGGTTTTCCAGTTTGAGGTTGATTGTGTTAATTTGTAAAATGTAATTTAAAATCTTCCCAATTCACAATCAATCAATTAAACTGACTTTTAAGTGTCAGGTCAGATGAACCTATGTGCTGAAATAATTTCTTGTCCCCTCCTCTTGTGCCTTTCGAGACACCAAATATAACTCCACACAACGACCCACTTCACATTACCTCACAATCAAATTGCTCTTATTGAGATCACATTGGGTTCCTAATCTAATCTGCAGTGAAAACCTGAATACCACCATTTCATTCCACCTCTGAATGAGAGGCTGATGTCTCAACTAGTTTGATGTTTTTCCTCTGCTTGTGTAATGAAGCTGGCTGCCATCACTGACCTCCTCTTGGTATAAACAGCACAACTTCCCTGATATTAGCAATAACACTGACGGGGGTATTTAAAGAGCCACAACATGAGGAGTCTCTACCGGGAGTTCATTAACTGCAAAGAAAGGCTGAATAATGAACTGGGCCCTTTTTAGCAGCGGCAAGGAGGAAGGGGCGGGGGTTGTTATATTGATGTTCCTCAATGATTAACACTCCCAGACTTACAGGCCAGAGCTTCTCAATCTGCCTCGATTTCCATGGCAATCAGAGCCGGCCCTTCACCGCTTCAGTCCCTAGCTTTTCAAAGCTGCACTTTGCGAACCCAGCTCCACTGATCTGAGATATTTTGAAGGGTTGTGCTCTTGTTAACCATCTGCCCCACAGCCGAGCACGAGTAGCAGATAAGAGAGGATTGATTTGGTTTTTATGGAGTCTGGCTTCCACGGTCGTCTGTGTGCAGGTATGCCTCTTATCTGCATCACAGTCTCTGGGGTGCCTGGGGATACCCGGCTCCGTCTCAGCTCACCTCCGAGGGTGGAGGGGCCGCACTTTGTCACCTTGGCTGCACGGTATCAGAACTTGTGACCTAGAGTAAGCTATTATCTTTAGAAAGACACCTAAAAAAAGTCAACATTTTGGAAATCTTATCTTTTGTCCACCCTGCTGTTGTGTGGAAGGCTGGGTGTGGAGTGGAACAATTAGGTTTAGGTTTTCTATGAGAACCAGACTCCTCTCGACTCCCACTAAGAGTGAGCGGTCGGGGGGGAGGGTAAGGGAGAGGGGCTGGTTTACGTCCCTTCACCCCAGGAGCCATAAATCAAAATAAATTAAAGTCAGGCTCCCCCAGCACATATGGTGCCTGCAGTAACACAACGTTTATAAAGCACAGATATTTTGGACTGTAAGAGTAAGGACAGTCTGACTTTTGCTCACAGATGAGTCTGATGCTGGTTCAGTGTAAGACTGTTCCACAAAATTAGAGATCCACTTATTTTAAGACACCTTACCCCCAGGCTAACTCAGTCCAAAGCCCATTATTACCATGGCAACAATCACACTTCACTTTCCAAAGTAATATGTCCTCATAATTGCATTGCACCAGGAATAAGACAGTCAAAAGCTACTGTGGGTACTGTGGAGGAATTCAGATGTCTGTCTAACTGTTCCTTATATTCCATTTGGGGGATTTGGGGAAAAACCTACAAAACCAACCTCCAACCTATTTATATTATGCAAAAAAGGGCCATAAGGATAGTAAATCATGCAAGATATAGCCACCACACCATCAAGTTGAGCATATTAAAGTTCTCTGATTTAGTGAAAATTAAAACTGCACAGATAATATACAAAGCAAAGAATAATTTACTCCCTAGCAATAGAATGTTTAAGTAAAGAGAGGTGAGATATGAGCTAAGTGGGAAACTTAACTTAAAACAACCAAGTATAAGTATTATATTAAAAAGCATGTGTATCTCTGTGGCTGGGGTGAAGCTGTGGGAAATCTCAAACAAAGCAAAAACCTAACACAGTTTAAAAAGAAATTAAAACATAGTATGATACAAAGCAATAAACAGCATTGAACATTTTAGATTTGACTATAACTTTAATACTGATTATTTATTTGGCATCTGTTGATTATAAGATTTCTGCTATTTTCAGTCACATTGAAAACAAGTGAAATGATGAATTAAAGGGTACGCATTTCGAGCTGGATAGCTTCAGCCTACACCTTTACAATCTACGTAACAATTATGAATTAAGTTTGAATTAAGGAATGCAGTATTGAATGTTTATTGATGCCTGACTATTACTATTATAACTACTATACCTACTATAACTGACTATTGTGCACAAGATCAGATAAAACTACTACTACTACTACTACTACTACTACTACTAGTTGACCATTCTAACTGGGTTAAGTTAGGAGGTGATGGTGGGACCAGCTGGTGGACCTGATTTAGGAAACACTGCTGTGCACAAATTTAGAGCAGCAGTTATTGAGGTCAGACTTTGTCCAGTTCAGACTTGATGTACACTGTTGCCCGTAAAATTGGACTAAAATATGCATTTTTACTGCTTCTCATGAAATGATTGTGACAATGTGATTTATTCATAAATAACTTGGTATTAATCACTGCACCTGTTCAAAGATGATTACTGATGTGTATAAGTAGGAATAAAAAGAGGAATGTGTCTGAAAACAAAATTATTTTTCAAATTATTATTTTCAACTTTATGGGCAACAGTGTAAACTTAAATGAGCAACTTCAAGCTATATATTTCGTAACTGTTTGTGTTATTTTTTATCGATCATGTTCTGTGAAATAGAAATGTACATCCATGGATGCACAGATAACACATTGGTAGCCATGTTAAAGCCATAGAAACATGTGTTTATGTTATTTCTGCTCTGAAAAGAATAACAGATGCTTGTGTGTGCTGCTTATTTTCCAGATTAAATCAGAGCACACATATTTGATTTTCTACATAGAAAGTACCTTTCATCCAGTAGAAAAGCCCAGAATAGTTTGTTTTTCAGTTTTGCTCTGGTGCAGTTTACTATTTTTTGACAAAAGCTGATGCTTATCAGTACTGTAAAAAAAAAACCAAAAAAAAACTGTTCCACCACCTCCCTCTTCTTTTTTCTTGTCTCTCTGTCTCACATGGCAGTAAACTCACTGTACTGATCCTTCACTGTCACTGAGCCAACATTAAGCCTCTTATCACTCCAACTCCCACAGTCCCGCTCCTTTTACTCCCAGTTAAACCCTGCATGTCTGGTTTTTGAAGTAATTTCCTTGCCTGAAGTGAAGGCAATGTCCTTGTGTAAAAAAAAAGAAGGCCCAGCTACATTTTGGAAGACAATGTAAGACAAAGCTTCATGAGCATTGTCAGACACAGTTGAGCCTTTTAATATCATTAAGTAATCTGTCAGATGACTGAACTTTTGAAGCGTTCAGACTGGTGACCCAAACTGACCCTCCTCCATTAAACCAGGACCACTCAGTGAGCCTGTGGCTCAGCTGAAGGGTCCTCCTCCTAACCTCATCTGATCTCCTTAGAAAAGGCCGACAGCCCGGTCAAAGCAGAATAATCTTCTGTCCTTCACGTGTAATTAGCTGTGCCCTTCATAGCCTACTGCTGACTGACCCACATTGAACTGTCCCCACCTCTAGTTGGCACTCACTGCCTTTATGAGTTCGTTTATAATGCTGTGTGACGAAAACACTCGTCTGGTGAGAAATAGGTAGAATGGTGGGTGTGACTGGCAGAAAACTCAGTCAACAACCAGGTTGTTAAGTATCTGGGACCAGTTTTTATTCTGCATTTTTAATGGTTTTCCATTAGGCTACATAACAAATTTCTTGTTATGTAATACTTGTTACTTGTCACTTGTTATTTCCACCTTAACTTAAAGCTTTGCTCCTCATTCATCTACAAAGATGCATTAAAAGAGCTAATTGTGGTTGGCTTTGCTACTGCTAAATAGCATCAACAGCTCTTTATTTATCAGACTTGCCAAGACATGTGGTTATGAAACAGCCTTTGGAGCTACTTCTTCAGGGTGGACTGAATGCTACAGTGACAGTATCAGAAAGTGGCATGACAGTGTGGCCATGCTTGGGCTAGCTACTTAGCATGCTGATCGGAGGAAAAAGGGACAGAAATAAAGGCAAAACAAGAGTTTTGAGTAAGAGAATGTAGTTTCCAACATTTATTCCAGACATGTAAGTGAACTATCAATGCTAAAAAGGCCTATGTAGCAATAGCCATCCATCCATCTTCAACCGCTTATCCGAGGACGGGTCAGGGACAGCAGATCTACCAGTGAGCCTCAGACTTCCCTTTCCCCAGCTACATCGAGCAGCTCTGACTGGGGGATCCCGAGACATTCCCAGGCCAGGCTGGAGATATGATCTCTCCACCTAGTCCTTGGTCTGCCCCGTGGCCTCCTCCCAGCTGGAAGTGCCAGGAGCACCTCCCTAGGGAGGCGCTCTGGAGACATCCTCACCAGATGCCCCAGCCACTGCAACTCCTCCTCTTTGCGAAGGAGCAGCAGGTCGACTCTGATGGACGACCAAGCTTCTCACCTTATCTCTAAGGGAGACCCAAGCCACCAAGTGATGTATTAGTGGGGTCATGTTACTGTATCTGAGGTCAAGATAATCATATAACCATCATATCTGAATGGAGACAGTATCGGTGTGATGACAGTCTTATGGGCTGTTTTTAGCTATAATGTTGCTGGACTAGTAAGTGCTTTCGGGTTGGGAGTCTTTCAGAATAAGTCAACCCTGAAATTGTTCTGTCAGGCCAGTTCAACCTGCAGGAGTTTATGAGGGCTGGTGCTCTGTTGTTAGGTGTGATCACAACATACCCGTATCTCAACAGAAATGAAACAGGGAGAAAAATATAAAGATATCTTATGATTATGAATATTATGAGCATTTCATTTTTTGTAACAGCTACATGACAGTAATGGGACTTTATGAGACTGAAAACATAGACATCTAGTTGTGGCTTGTGGTAAATTATTTCTATTAAGAAATCACTGGTCAGGTCTGTTTTTGGTTGTATGAGGGCACACATGCCTATTAATATAAACAGTCCTGACCTCATTCTTTCTTGCAACACAGACAATAAGTACAGACACAGACACCTTTAATATGCAACACAAAACAACAGCCACGAAGTAAATCCAGTTTATTTTACTTCTAGCTTAGCACTGTAACCACCAAGATAAGACATCTAGTGTTACCACAGCAGACTTGTATTTGTGTTTTAATGTTCAGATTCAGTATTATATCTAGGTCTTGTGATCCGTGTTACTATTCTGTAAAAGAATCTCTCTGACTCACAATGGATCACATTCAAACAAGATGATCACCCTTGTCTACATTCATAAACACATTTCCTCCTAGATTAAATCACAGGGTTTTGTTCTCCAACAGAAACCATGAGGTTAATCTTCTCTTTGTAGATCAAAAGGATGAGCCAGTGATTTTTTTTTGTAGCTTTTTTCTGTGTCCACCAAACATATTAAAATTTACTACAGATAAAGTACTAGATGAATCATAATAGTTGTTTATGGTAATGATTTTTAATAATAATAACAAAGTTTTTCTTTATCATTATTTTGAAAAATATTGAAACTGAAACATCAGCAGTTATCTATAATAAATGAACCATTAACATAACTAACTAAAGTTTCCTCATCAATATTCAGAACCCAAACTTGACTCACAACAGAGAAATGAAAATTCACGCTCTGACATGACTGTAAGAAACCTAACATTTAAAAAGAGATTTATAAAATACATGTTCATTAACATGTTTTTTTAAAGCACAAGGATTTTCCTGAATGGGATTTCTGGAGAAAGTGTACAAAACAAAGGGAAGTTAATTAAAGCTTCTCTTTACATACAGTCTGAGAAACCATAAACCTCTCACAAAGAGGTTTAAAAGTCCCTTTGAGCATGACTTGAGTTGCAGACTGATAAAGTCTCTTCTTTTTTTTGCAACGTGAGATGAAACCTGAGATGAGAGTCCCAGAGCCAGATCTGAGTTTAGAGACTGGAGCCTCATTAGCAATCTAACTTTGTGGCTATGGAGGAAAAAAAAGGAAAAAAACACAAAGTAGCTTTGTCTTTGGGCAGCGTTTGATATGCTGCAGTGAGGCCTCTGAGCTCTACTGAAAGGAGAGACTTCAAAAGTAGCCAGTGTCCACCTCCACCTGCCTCTGAAGCCACAAGCAAGACAGATGATGCCTTGTTCAGCAGAAGGAGCAATCAGTACATTTCAGTGGCGCCTCCAGATTGCTACAGCAATCACCCCGAAACCCACAAAAAGCATTATTTTGAAAATCTAATATCTCTGTGATGATTGGCTGGAGTCCAGATTCTGAAAGCTTTTTTTATTTACTTGTCAAACATGCTACAGGAACTCCAGTCTGGGGATTTTAGGGGAAGTTTGTCTTTCACCCAGCTGTGGGTTCAACATCCATCATGCACGTTGACGGTGGAAAAACTTGAATGGAAGGAAAAGTGGATGACGCAAAAAAAGGAAGTTAAATCAGGAGGAAAGAAAGACGAGCGCGCTCAGTGATAAAGATAGATCATAGACAAGTTTTTGCTTATTTGCAGCACTGTTATTTTGATAATGATTTCCTTCTAAAAAGGTGACGTTTCATATCCACTGATGTCTCAGAACATTTTCACCACCATAGAAACAGTTCAAATCTGTGAGAAGCTTTGGGTTAGGATTAGGGTAAAGGTCAGGTTTGGGTTGGCATTGGTACAAGAGGTCCAAGTCCCCTTTTCAAAACCATGTATGATTGGTTCATATCTTATTAAAAACAACAACAACAAAAATTGAAATATAATAAAATAATAGGAAAGTTTAAAAGTGACAGAAGGTGGTTTATTATTAAACCTCTACCAGCCTCCAGGACTCTTCCCTCGCTGCTGGATTAAAACAGGTGAGCATGTTATCATTGCAATTTTTAATAGTTTATTAGAATTGATTAACATAAAGTATTTGAATAATTCTTAAAAATTATGATAATGAATAAATAGAGGGACATCTGGGAGCCTCTGCTTAAGGTGCTGCCATCACGGCCCGACTCTGGATAAGAGGAGGAAACTGGGTGGATGGAAAATTACACAGATAGGGTGAGTATTAGTGATCAACGGTCAAATGTTAACTGTGTCTGTCTAATCAAAATGATGTTGATACAAATCTCACTTGTTACTGATCCCTCACACCTGACTGAAATTAGCCAATATAAATAGACTTTTAAACAGACAAATAGACATTTAGTGTCATTATGCCAGCAGAAGCTTGAGATCAGGCCCTTCCTCCTGTTTTGTAGCACTGATGCACATTTCTAGGTAAATGTGACTCATTGACAGAGCCTGCCAGTCACTTATTCATTGGAAACCATTTGAATCCAACAAGCGATTTATGATCAATACAATATACTTCGTGCCAGGATTTACAGCCTCAGATGATGTCACAGTTTATGTCACAGATGCAGGTGGCCTCTGTTTAAATGTGCTATGTCACTAGAAACAGAAACATCCACCAAAGATGTTTTTCGCATTTTATGAATCTGCTCTTTTTGGTTCAGGATTTTTTGTCGGTGCCTCTCGTGACCTTCCACACAGAAAGAGAAAAATAAACATTGCGACACAACCCAACAGCCTGTGACTGCGTGTTTCTTGACAACTGGATAGTGTTCTACAAGTTCAGCAGCTTTTAGCACAATAGGCTCCCCCCACAGGGAACGGCTATGACGTGTTTGGTGCGGTACAGACCTGTTCAGCAGAGCAGGTGCATCCTGCGGGGAAGTCTTTGCTGCAGGCCCTGCACACTCTCTGACGGACAAACACGTGGGCAGAGGCAGTTCTGGGAAGGAAAATCTACTAGTGAACGATCCCTGGTTGGTGATTGTCAACATCTGCATTTCAGCATTTTGGTTTTCTTCTTTACCTCAGCTCAGTCATACTGCCAAGACAATTTCACGCGACATGTTGTGGCATGACACAGATTGTGACATTTTGAGGGCTTTCTCTATATTCCCAGTGTGTTAAACCTCAATCTGGGAATGCTGACAAAACACCTCCTCTGGTTTTGATTTCTTTTGTCTCGTAGCATGTTGGCGTTTCTAGGAGTGCTTGGGTTGATAAGGCTATTTTGAATTCACAGTGTCGCTCTCCATGACATCTACATTTGACAGCTCGCAACACATTTTCTGCTGAAGCACCCCAAGGACAACTTGTGCTCTGCCATGATAACCCGAGATATGATAATATGAACTTTATGGAACCTCAGGTGGAAATTCAGACATTGCTAACAGCACAGAGGAGAGGACTGGGTTGTGAAACAAAGAGCTGGAGTAATAAAGGCTGTAAACATATTGCTTCCTTATGGTTACAGTGAAAGGAAGGCACTGGGATGACAAACAACAAGCTGACAAGTACACTGTGTTAGGTTCCTTGTATGGTTGCAGCTTATTTACAGAGCTCACCACTGTGGAAGTGATGTAAGTGTTTACTCTGGTAGATCTAATTGAGGAGCATGAGCTCACGTCCTCATTATTTTGTTTTGTCTGAATAATTTCTTCACAGCAACCTTGGCTGGAGTTAAGTTCATCATTTAATTCCAGTATTTTCAGACACAATGCTCAGTGAATTTGATGACTTAAAGCTATGACCTATGATTTGAAAGATTGATCATTATTATTAACGTCATTTTGAAGCTGGTAATGGCCCTATGGTACCATCTACACAATGTGGAGAGCAAAAGGAACGGAAAAAATCCATTCTGACCAATTGACCAATAGGAGCCATGCAGCCCAGATGGCTGCTATTAGTCAATTTCTCTCTCCTACTCTCCATCCAATCCCCTCGCTCTATTTGACACTCCCCTCTTGTTGAACAGGTAATCTGTGCTTTTTAATGTGGCAGTTGTTACATGAATAACTTTTATTAGTCTATACTAATGCTGGCTTATGACTGTGAACGCTGCCAGTCAATAGACGGCATCCAAACAAAAATCTGCAATATTGTCAACACTTGTTAGCATCCGTTAGCCTTTTATTTTTAGCTTTGTAAGCTAACACTGCTATCATGTTTACACACTGTCTCATCAGCGAGTTGATTTGCTTGAGGCTACTAAACTATGTTATGCTAAACTATGTCGTTATGAAAGTTAATGGCATTTTATTTATGATCAGCAAGTAATACCTGTACATGTTCATTGCTTCTTGCTCTGCCAGAGGGGGCGTGCTGTTAGGAGGCTCTGAGGGGGAGGGCGATATGAGCTCGGAGGGGAGGGATCATGGAGCACAGAGGGGGTGGGGGTGCTTTTTTCAAATCTTTCTCAATGGCTCTTTCTCAGCTGCTTCTTGAATCATAGACTATAGCTTTAAGTGGATATCAATATCAATATCCATTAATGTTTATAGAACATGCCTGAAGAAATGAGCCAAACTAGGTATTGGTGTTCAAACTATGTTTCTATGGAGCTACTTAAGCACTGACAGCAGATATCTTTGTACATTATACTCTGTCAGCAGGATAATAAGAATTTTACTGGGTTTTGTATCTTCCGCTTTGTCCAGCTAGTCACTGACCTCCCATTTGCCCCTCTGCTGTTTGGTGCTGGACAGATAGCAGCTGCACACTGTGACTGAAAACAAGGCAGATAAACAGAAAATGTGCCATGACAATGAAACAAAGAGCTAAAAGAAGCTCAGTAAAGTTGCGGAGTTGGGGGATAAATCTCTTGAATCCGAAATACTAATCAATACATTTATTTTTAGCAAATGGTTTAGATGCCGTTTTAGCTGCTGGATCTCACCATCAACATTCCATCAACATACAGACTGATGATAAGTCATCTTTCTCATCAGAGTTTCCTGCGTGACACTGAAAGTCACTTTTGCCTGTAAAGTGAGTGGGATTGCAGCAGCATCCTGCCTCTCGGCCTCAGTCGGCAGCATGCCTTCATGGATGCTGCTGTTCTATTTCTGCTGTGGGAGCAGTGAGAATATGTGGGTTTGTTTTCCTGCCACACAGTTGCCCTCAGCTGTCCCATCACTCAGCAGGGAAGAGTGCATACCCCAGTTCCTCCCTTTTTTCTTCTCTCCTCTACCCCCCCTTTTCTTTTTCATTCTCAAACGCTCAGAGAGACAAGTGCAGGCTAGACGAGGCAAGTAGGTCAACCTCCAGCTATTAAACTCCTGCGTCCCTGTTGAGACAGCGGGACAAATGGGTCCTACTCCAACTCAGACACAGACAAAGGCCTCATATCCATCAGAGACTTCAGCCCCACTTGCATCCTAATGAGGCGAGAGGGAAATCCACTCTCTCCCTCTTAGTTAGTATGCTCGCTGACCAGGAAACACAATGGCTTACACAGTTACATAATGGAGGTCCTGGTTGTGATAATGATGGAAAACCATTTGGACCAAGGCTACTCTGTTTTAACAATCTAGTAGTTTCAGGAAGGCTGTTAGTAAACTCCCCGGACCTGTTCACGACAAACACCAGATCACGCACCAGTCCATTCAAATGAAGTTTCAGGGAATTTGCATTTGATAATAGGGATGTCCCTTCGCTCCTGCTGCTGATTGATGGCAAGTGGTCTCCCCAAATGAAAGCCTGAATTATTGAAGCAGAGTGTGGCAGGTTGGACTATATTCATTTCCTGTTAAATCAGACACTTTGATGGGGATTTAAGAACACTGAATATATCAGTGAAGAGTAATGGAAAACTATCTTTGAAAAGTATCCCACTAAAAATAGATACAAGCCTTCAAGAGACAAGGGCCCCATTGGACATAGTGTTTTATTCTCTACAGTGGCCCTCAGACTTCTACTGTGTCTTCTGCATGTGTTTTCTTGCACTACAGTGTTTTCAGCTCTATCTAGAGACACAATAAAGTGTCAGACCTGGCTAAAGACTAATGCTAAGCTAGCAGTATGTTTGCTATATATCTAAATGTCTTAATATTGACATTAACAGGTAGCTGTCTTCATGACTTCATAAGTCAAGAAGCACTGAAAAAAAGCCAGGTTTGTCTCTTTTTTTTGAGTCCCAGCACCTTTGTGTTGCATGTGTTGTCATGTTGATGCAGTTGTTTTCTGCATGTGACACTCTATGCTAAAGGAAAATTGAAGGGATCACCACAGATATTACAGTCCATCCTCAGGGAAACATGAATGTAAGCAAATTTAACAACAGTCTGAGACATCTCAGTCTGACGTGAACCTCATGACGGCACTAGAGGAAAAGTCAGGGAATGACAAACATTTGTAGTGTTCACACTTGTCACACTTGTTGCCACTGTCAGTGTCTGTACATAGTTTTATTGTTATACATCCAATAATTGTTGAGATATTTCAGTCTGGACCAAATTCCAACTGAGCTAAAAGACAATGGAGAGAGACAAAAGCTATATAAAAGCCACCCCCTTGTTTCTTTCTGCTGATGTCCTTGGTACACCCCCTCTGCAAACAAGCCTCCATTACTCACTTATAACCAACCATGATGTCACTGAACAAACACAGCGACAAAAGCCAGCAGGTTAATAATAAAGCACTTCCTTCTCCTTGGTTTTGTTGACATTCTCCCTAACAGGTGCTGTGAGCTCAGTGTGTGGGCACAAAAGTGTAACTCAAACCCAAAATTATGGACTGCGAGGTCGAGCAAAAACAACAACAACCACAACAACAGGCAACATTATGCTTTGTCTGGTGGCCTGTCACAGGAAAACGCATTACCATGTATATATTCATTGTTTTGGATGTCAACAGAAAGGCTGCCAGTCGCCGTGCCAACAACTTGCCAGGGTTCATATGTTCAGACCACCGAAGCTTTAATCTCTGTTTCACTTTGAGGTGGGTTTCAGCACCACATATTATCTTTTCTCCTTTCAATTTACATGACAACGTGAGATATAATCATGACCTTGTGTAATACATTTATTTCCCTGGCATCGTCGTTTATTAACCCTTTAATCTAAATTACTCTGGAGATCTGAAACCAAGCTGAGCAATTGAAATAAAAACCAGTATTAATGAGAGGATATTATTTACAGCAGGTGAAGTATTAACAAGTCGTTTTGTTGACCTTTTTTTTGTTAGTGTTGAAGCTTTTCCTGCATCTGAAGCTATGTGGAGATTTTTAGAGAAAACCCACCTGCAATTTTTTCTGTTCATGTCAAAACCAACTTTATCATTTCTGCATACTTTGTATATTTAACATTTTATTTAGTCTGATGGATCGGATAGACTCAGGATGTGGTCGAGTCCTCTCAGGTGTCTCTTGTTCCTTCCTTTCATTCAGCAGAGGTTGACTGAGACCTGCAGTGCTCCTTTCTTTCGCAGTGAGGACCTGCTGTTTGCTGAGAAAAACCTCCCACATCCCAACACAATGACCTCTTGGCAAGAAGTTAACGTGTCAGTTCAGCAGTAAAAAGGGAAACGTGATCCACACACATCCACAAACACACATCACCGTCAATAGCCAGAAAACCAGGATCACCTCTAAATATATTCTTAAACACTGCTATGGTTTCACTTGCCAAAACAGTCATTGTGAACCGTTACACATGACTGTGCAACAACATAATGACAGCAATTTCTGCAGATGGCAGGGAGGCTGGGTCAGTTTGACTGAGATGCTATTTCTCTCTCTGTCCCTGCGGTTCGTACAATAAACAAAGAGTCTTAAGGAACCCAATGGGTCTTTTCCATTTACAACACACAGGCTTTGTGCAAGGGCCCATTGAAAGTAAGGGCATGGCTTCTCACAGAATAAACTTTTGTCAATATAGACAAGCTGCATCTCACTATTTAATATAATTAAAAATTCAGTTCATTTTGTGCCAGTCATGAGCAGAAAAATATAAAATGATCATCTTTATATGAGAATTGAATGATTATCTACAATTTTAGAAAATCTAGAAAGTCAGATCTCAGTCTGTTCCTCCATTACTAATACTCCCTTAGTCCATAAGGGTCACAGAGCAGATGACATGACGACACATTCTCTGTATTAGGAAAACTTTTCTGAATGACCCTAGCCTGTAGATAGATGTCTTCCACTCAGTCAGAGCAAACAAAGTGAGTGGGTCTTCTCCTCCCTGGGAAGAGGCTGAGGAAGATTATTTCATATCAGAGTAAAAGAACATTTGTACCACTTTTCATTTAAGAAAAAAAAGAAGACCTGTAAAGGCCTGTTAAACCAAAGATCTAGAGGCCTTGAACCTGAAGCAGCTGCACATTTTGTAGTATTTTTGAGTACTTTTCATTGTTTTTGTTAAAAAGTATATAGTATGTTGGTGCATATCAGAAATTACAATACCACGTTTGCACCAATGTAGTTTCACTTGGGCTGTAGTCACATGCAAAAGAAATCTTTGAAATAATGTGGCATAATGAACATATACACACTGGGATTAAAACAGGCTGGATTTATTGAAAACATCTAACAAAAGAAACAATTAAAACAAACTGAAAGAAGAAATTCATAAAGTCTTCAGACAAAGAACTGAAGTCATAAAAATACAGCTGAGTGTCTGTGTGTGTGTGTGTGTATGATCAGTCCATTATTCTCATTACGGTATTGTAATATTACTCATATTCTCTATATGCTCTTTTGTTATGGGTGAGTAGTTCTTACAATCTTCACACATATATTGTTTCTAAGTATCTGAGCCTTTCCTTTTTCTGTGTGTTTTATCACCAGCACCACGAACACACACTAACCTAAGCTTCACGTTTTATCTTGTTCTAAATGAATGAGGCCCCTGCCTTTGACTATGAAGTAACTTTCCCTTTCTCACTCTCTCTCTCTCTCTCTCTGTGACTCTGTGAGGCTCTTTGGCTGAGAGCCGCCTGATAAACTCAGCTTATCAGTGGTCAGTCAAACGTGAGGACTTTTCATGACCTCATGAGTAATTGGTTTAACTGTAAATCCCAAAATGGTGGCAAGCTCATCTGACACGACATTCCCTACATTCACAGGGAGACAGAGCGAGATGGAGGAGTGAGGATGGTAACACACGGAGGCTGGTACAGTACAGTCTGCAGTCAGGTGGGCCTGGAAGAGCACCTCTCCAGAGAGGGGAGGGGGGGGCACTGAGAAAACCATGACCTTTATTAAAGTCAGACACAGGCATAGCAATATATCTCTCTTTCCTTTTCACTGTAATAAGTTTAATTTTACTCACATGAACCTCTAGTTGTTTGTACATCCCAACTGACTGCAGAAAGAGTTTAATAAAATTCAGATTCAAACTCTTATACCCTTTCCCTATAATGACAGACATGTCACCACCAATCATTTAATTTCAATCATTTTGTTCCCTCACAGCAAAAAACTCTGTGGCAGACTACTGGAGAGACCAGAGACTGGTTTACATGTGGTCATTCACACTTGATGAAAAAAATCAGTCTTTAGTACAATTGTGCTTTAACTCATTACATGCAGTATTTTTTCATTTATTTTTTTTTGGCCACTTAAGGGAAGAAGAACAAGTTGGTATCTGAAATGACAAATGTGTTAAACTGTTGCCTGTACACACATTCAGCAGATGCTAAGCAACATTAGCATTTTAAGATCTCTCTGCCTGTTAAAAAGAACCTACGTGTCGTTTGAACAGCAGCTTATTAGGTCCCATAGTTTTGTTTTGCTGCTAGGCGACATCTAGTGGCCGTAGTAATTATGACATGATTATTGCGGCTTCATTGGTTTTAACAGCAAAAAGAAATGAGACATAGTGTAGAGAGCAACAAAGCCCATGTCGTGGTGGATAGATGTGTCAACGCATATAAACTGAAACTAGCAGTTTATATGGCAACACGGATTGTCTAATACTGAGGATGTATTTATCTTAACCCATGTCATGACCTTTCCCTAAACCTCACTAAGTCATGGCTGTAATGATAGTAACCATGGCCACGATAGTTTGTATTGCCACTTTTGGTGCAGTTCATATCTTTATTATTACCTGCTGCCATATCGAAAGACACCTCTATGGTTCATAACAGAGGGTTGAGGAAAACAAACTATATGGTTGTTTGAGGACTCATTGGTTTCAGGTGACATGTAAGACCAGTATTCACTTGTCTTTATGCTTTGGTCTCCACTAAAGAGTTTGCAGGGGCTGAAGCCTGGGAGACCAAAACCATGAGCTGAAAGATGCTAAAACACTGTGGAGCTGCTGGGAACTGCTGAGTTAGGTGATAAGAATAAAACTGCAAATATACACATTTTAGCACCCCCTGGTGGTTGCAGCAGTTTCCCAGCAGTAATGCCACATTCAGATCTTGTTTGCATCATTTCACATTCATCTGTCTCATGTTTGTGTGAGACCGTGGAGGTTGTTTTTGGCTTGTGTTCAATACCCAGGATAATTATCAACATTTATTTCCTCACTCTTTCATGCTCTAAAATCTATTATCAGTAATAAAACACCCTTTTATACAGTTAACCGCTACTGCTGCTGTCATCAGGTAACACGCCACTTTCCCAGCACTTAGTCGTGTCAGGACTTGGCTGCTTTTATTGTCTGTTTACCACAGATATGACACTCCTAGAGCCACCCATGCTACACATAAGCACACAGTGTACTGTACTGTTAAATGCTTTGGGCTTAAGATATTAGGAATGAATAAGCCTCATATGATCATGACCCTTAAAACTTGACTCGTGATGCAGGCGGGAAAACAGCCCCCCCCCCGCATCAGCCACAACTTGTCATCCCATTAATGCAGCTTCATTCATTTTAAGAGCCAGATATTATATTTTACTACAGAATAAGATCATTTAAAGTGTGTGTGTGTATGTCTGCATGTTGTAACAGAGTGTTTATTGTTGTTTTTGCCACTTATTGGACGAAGCTGCAGTTTATTCCTATCTGACATAATTAGAAGCAGCATAACTTTATTTTCCAAGCACAGAAAAAGTGTAAAATGAATCATATCGGCCCTGACACATTAAAGTGGGAAAGGAAAATGTCACACTGCTTATTTCTCATCTAATGATGGCAAGGACGCAGTAAAAGTAACCACACACCATTTTAATGACTACATATGCAGACCCAAGGTATATATGATTTGTATTTTTTTCTGCTGATTCCCCACAGAGTTTTTCAAACCCATGCAGTTTTCATATCAGCAGGGGCCACAAACCCCGACCATTAAGTTCATGCATAATTTATTTCTGTGTAAAAGGACCCAATTATAGTGTATGTGTGTGTGTGTGTATTTTCACCAGACTGGGGCTGCAGGACTCGCATTAAACTGTGGTTTTTCACCGAAAGGCTACAAATAGAGGCCTTTGAAATGAATACGCTGGGGGATCAGAGATGGCAATGTCAACAGTGCCACAGTGTGTAGGAATTTATAATCTGCCAATTACAGCGCATGCATACATTCAAATCCCTGGTTGTTTAATACATGAGTGTCTGGAGGGAATTCTCATAATGTGAGAGTACAGAGAGCACAAGAAACAGAGCCACATGTCGCTCTGTGAGTTTGTTTATATGCATGCGTGTGTGGTGTTAAATAGAGAGTAGTGGCTCAGCCTTCCTATCCACAGGGAGTTAAAAACATGGAGCTCTGGGGTGATGTCGGTAGTCGAGACATTTGTGCCGCTGAGTGCCAGAGCAAAGAGGAGCTCCCTCTCACTGCTCTTGTCCTCTGAACACTGTGCAGAGAGTCGCTGACACTTCAGTTCATGCATTCAGAGGCGAGCAGCCCATGGGACTGTGTGTAAACTGCAGGCGCCTGTGAATCATCTAACAGCAAATATATTTAACTGAACCTTCAGGGTCCTGCAGTTCACACATATCAACTCAGGTTTTTTCATCTTAAAGTTGCATATAACCTCAATGTAGGCTACAATGTAAAATGTGTGAAAAACACCATGGGGAATTAGCTCATCCCTGCAGTTACCTTGTGTTCTACAGAGCCTTTTAGCTTTTGTTTTAGTTTAAGGTCACAACTTCATTGTTTTTAGTTCACTACGACAGTGACTGTTTTAAGGGGAAAAAGGCCCCATCACAGGTGAGCAGGACTTAGACCCTGGAGCACAACTGACTCTAGTGGTTCCTTTACATGTAAATGTTTCACCTTGTGAATATGTCAGTAATAAAACATATAGACCTAATTAGTTTACAACAGTTTACATCACTATGAACGACGTACATATATTTCTAATAAAATAACTAACACATAACATCAGTCAGTATACAGTACCAAGGCTTTCTTTTCAGCATTTGTGATGTGCCATCAGTCATTTTTATAATCACAGTGGCAACTATTATTGTTGTATAGTAGCCTATGTAACGAGGTATATTGTGGCATAATAGTTACAGAAAAACAGTAGTGGGAGCAGAAGCTAACTGGCCATAGTAGTGGTATTATTATTAATACAATTAGCACCAAAAATTATAAATGTATATTAAGAGACTGTTTTATTTGTCTTCTGCAGTACAGGTTTTCACATTCACTTCACACTGGCCTCTGCTGACAGGCTGTTATTTGCTGCCCTCTGGTGTTGAGTGTGATGACCTGCGCTCCTTGAGATTTATACTCATCTAAACAGTATTTTTTTACTTGCCAGGTTGATTATAACCAGATGAATCAGTCTTCAACAAATATTTATTCATCATAACACAATTCAGTTTCCTCCATAATACTGCTTATAAAGCACTATCCCTCATGACTGACTTCAAAAAACTTTTATTTTTGTTGAAGTAGAACAAGAACATAGAAGTATAACAAGAAAATTAAAAATGAACATGTGTTCCCTGTGACACAGAACTTATACAAAATGAACGGTTTGGTTTAGTTACTTTTTTCTCTCGTGTCCAAGACAAATTTCTCCCAAGGGAGACAATAAAAGTGTCTGTTCACATATAACACATCACACAAAAGACATATATCCACATATCAACATAAAAGCATAGAAACATGGCCCAGATACAACCCTTCCAACTCGCAAACCCCACACACATACACACAGTCTCTCCCTTTGCACTACTGCACTCCCCATGTCCTATTGCACTACCAATATTCTATTGCACTCGTCTGTTCTATCATTCATTTATTGCACAAATAATTTCATTGCACTCCTCTTATTCTATGGCACTTCCCCGTTCTATCATTAGTTTTGTTGCACAGTCCCTCTGCAAGGCTTCGAGACACGCACACACACACATACACTCTATCTTGCACTGTTTAGCAGTTTAATCTAGGTAGGTAAACCCACATCATTCTAAACAGAACACAAAATTTATGTCAATAAAACGTTATTCTTAATAACTGACTTAACCCAACAGGAATGTCCACAATAGAAACAGTATATTATACAAACACTGTGTTATACATGAAAACGAGGCATGACTTATAATAGAAATGACAGAAGTGTAATGGCAGTAATAATCAATTACAGTTAGATTTAACCATGCCTTTAAAGATACAATTTACCACACAATTTACAACATTTAAAGTATTGTGGATATTTTTCTCCATGAATTTGTACATTTTTGTTGGAAACAACAACAAAAAACAAACAAACGCAACAACAATGATGGTGAGGACTGTCTGTTTTGTGTTACTGGCTCTTTCTCTGTTACCTCATGATAAACCCTGAAGAGGGAGCCATTGTAGCTCTGATGAACACACAGCTCAGCACCGTGTCACGCCTGCATCTTCCATTTAATCTGAAACAAGAGTTTACTTTTTGTATTTCTTCATGTTCTTCCTACCATACATTTTTATGGGCAAGACTCTCATTGATGAATTTGAATTTCACAGTCATTGCACTGTCACATTTGGCCAGCTCTTTATAGACCAGTTTGGTATGTTGAATATTTACTGTAAACAGGTCGTTACAGTTCAGCATCCTCTCTAAATCAACTGGACGGTCTTAACATAAGCTCAGATGTGTAGGATATTATAATTTAAGAGGTTAAAGCTGCACATGTCAACAGTGGATCAGATGACTGTTATCTTTTGGTTTGTCATCACCATCGACCCCATTCACATTAAACACAATCAACTGTATCTGTAATTTCTCTCAGCTGAGCATTTTAGTGTCTTTCAGCACATTGTTTTGGTTTTCTTCATGTTTTAGTCCAGCCAAATGAAACACGTTAACCTGGTACCAGTGATTACACCGCAACCATACTGATTGAGCCATATTAAGTGAGGAGGTTGAAGTGGAGGAGCAAAAAAAACAAACAAAAAAAGAGCTGGAAATAGTGTCAACATCCAACTTCATCAGTTAGAAAACAGAAATCAGCTACTACTGCTTTAAGGGTCATTTTGTTTGTGTCAACATTTAAAATGTTTTCCCTTCTTTAACTAAAAAAATACATAAAATAAAGTTATGAAGTAAATAAAGTGTTAATGTCAGCGGAGTTCATCCAGAATAATGACATGTGAAGCTCATGGTAGTAAATCCAGATTTCATTCAAATTTAAAATATATTCACATGAAATTATTAACATGACTTCCTATGTTATAAGGATTGATAAAAAGCCACAAATCCTCCTGAAAACTGAGATTCCATCTTTTTCAAAACTTTACTTTCTCATCAAGGCCAATTAAAAGGCTTCAATCACACCCTTTTTAATTGGCTTGCTTATAAGCTCCCTGTGATCACAGTCGTTTCACTGCCGTCTTTGTTTACTTGATGTCATTTTTTCCTCAGCGTATGTACAGTAACCCTTTGTGTGCTGTATTCACCAACAAACACCACTTGAGTGTGACGCCTGTGTGTGTGTTCATCGCTGCTTTGTCTGCTGTCACATGCCAGGTCGTTTCTGCCTGTGATTAATTAGCATCCAGTTCGTAACCCCCCTGAATTAGCAGCAGAGCACTCGGGCTAATGAGCTGACTGTGAACCTGGAGGTTACAGTAACCAGCGCAACTCATCTGTCAAAAACAGTGGATTCGCAGGCCTCAGATCAGCTGGACAGTCTGAGACGGCATGAGGGGGACAGTCAGCTACGACTGACTGAACCACCTGTGATGGACTACTTTTTTTTTTGTTTTTTTTTGTTTTTTAATAGTAATACTGAGGAGATTTCCAAACATGGCAGTCGGTTAACTCTGATGAAACCTGGGTTCACAGGAAGTACAACTTTAACCTATCAACAAATAAGTTCATAAGGTTCCAACAGCCAATAAATACAACAGCTGTAGGGGGAGTGTTACATTCTGCACATTGACAGATTAATTGTCAAATATTGATTGAATTCAAAATATTGCATGTTTTATGTCTTATTTTCATTGTCATTAAGGTTTTCATTCTTAATGTTTTGTGGCTTTAAACTGTCTATTTCTATTTCTATTCTATTTTCACTTTTTTTTAAATTTTATTGTGTTTTTGTTTGCTGACACTCTCTTGTCTCTAGGACCTTTGAACCTTGAATCCTTTGTTGGGCCACAGTGTAAATGAGATCTCCATCTCAATGTGTTCCCGAGTTAAAATAAAGATTGAATGAATATTATCTGATCTTATTTGATGCTTCTAACCAGCAGATAAACCACTATCTTCTCTGCATATGGTGCAATGAAAAAGCATCAGTGTTCTTCTTGCTTCACTGGACCAACTCCGAAACACACAAAAAAAATCTTGACCTTTGAGCTTCTAAGTTTATTCTGGGCCGTGGAAACAGTGGTTGACAACAATCTCACCACAAGGCTTGTTGAGATAAGGCCACTTTGCTGGAAAATGATGTAAAAAAAATTGTTTTTGACTTTCAGTGAACCATTTTTTAAGGACCTCTCCTCTCATCAGTGTTTGCTCAATGTAAAAACAGTAGCTAGGAAAACAGCTTGACCACAAGCTCCAGAGCGGAGCCTTAATGGAGCTCATGTGTTTTCTCAACGGCTGTTTCCACGGTTGAGAGTGAACTTTGAACTTCAGCTTTTAACACAATGTATACAAGATTATGTTTAAATGGAAACAGGTCGAATGGCAGACTAAAAAACACCTAACCCACATCTCCACCATATCCAGCACCAATCTGCCCAGTTAACCAGACTGATATCAACCCTCTATCATTCTCCCAATAAGTCTGAAGTGAAGTGTAATCAGCAGCACATTACAGTAATCTGATTACTTAGGAGCAGTGTAACTAAGTGATGCGTTCCTGTCCATCAGCATTAGTGTTGATGTTAGATTGATGTAGAACTTGTGTTGGATGCTGCTGCTCACATGTGAAACAGGTTTTCCACTCTGGTCTGAGAGTGTGGAAAAGGTTTTTGTTAATGAACTAAATACAGTGTATGACGCCTGCCGTCCTCCCATGATGCACCACCACCACCACCACCACCACCACAACAGGCCCTATGGTTGACTGCCTTCTACTACCCTCAGTGAAGTCTGACCCACTTGGCCCCCACCAGCCACGCGGTCCGGTCCAGAGCCGCCAGCTGCTGTTGCCGCGGGTGATGATGAAGATGTTGGCACAGGCGTCGACTCAGGTGCCATCTCCAAGGGAACCAGCGGGACTGTGACAATCTGATCATCTCCGCAGCGACTGACACCTGACTGCACCCCCAACCTGGAGCGGCTCACACCATCAGCTGTCCTCAACAGGCCCGAGTGACAGAGTACAGGAGGCTGGAGGACGGCTCGTGACCTGACATGACTTGTGAGGAAAGGATGTGGGCTGCGGAGTTTAAAACCAAATGATAAATAATCGACATTTTAAATAAGACGAAAAAAGCCAATGAATGTGCTTTTGTTTCCACTGCAGGATGAAGACGTGTCACAAAGTTTTCCAGGTCAGAGTAGAAATATGTAAGCTGTGGAGCTCTTGTGTAGCTCAATCAAGTTAATTAGACTGCAATCAAGGCTTTATCATTATTTAACATTTTGCCTCTTTGATGTTGATGTTTTGGGTTCATTGCTCTGAGCATTTCTCTCTCTCCCTCTCTCTCTCTCTCTCTCTCTAAGCTCTTAGTATTTAGGTGATGTTGCCCCACAGGATCTGCTTGACAGAACTCATGCAAACACAATAAACTTTTTATTTGTTAATCTGGTTATTTATTATAGTTTATTGATTTTGTGTTTTGCCTTCATAAATGTGGGCGAGTGTGTTAAATATAAACCACCGTTAACGTGAATCCAGGTTTCGAAATGTCAAAAGTTCAAATGTGTGACCGCCTCCCCTCCCTGCTCGTTTGCAAACGTGTCCCCTTTGATTTGTCATTGGCTTGTGTGATAACTGGCCTGATTTTAATTGGACAAGGCATTCATCAGAGCAACTCTGATTGGCTCATGGGCCGGTTGGCGCTCCCCTCCCTTTGACCACCTTACTTCCTGTCCCCCAGGACACCATTAAGCGCTGCCAGGTCCGAGCCTGTTCGTTAAAACTTGTCACGCTGTGCCGCTGCCACACATAACAGCAGCACGACGGAGAAAATGATTCAAAGCTCCCTCCTTAAAAACTGTAATGCTATATTTATAAGCCAGTATTTATAAACACATTTGCATATATCAAGATGAAAAAGTTGTTTGAATTGGGGGCAATTTGCATTTGGTGAAACATATGGCAGAGCCATGGAAGCCATGGGCCATGCCTTCATTACCCGATCTTCGTTTCATCAGCTCCTTGCTCCCCTGCTGAGCCTCCCCACGGCGGAGCCTTCTGTCCCCGAGGTTTCAGTGACAGGGGACAATATGTCCCCAAGGTGAGGAGCAGGGGGAAAGCTGCACGCACACCGCTCCTCCAATGATTATTTAATCAGACTCTTCACTCTGGATCTGAAAGAGGAGAGAGGTACAAAGTGGCGCTTATTACCCATTTGTTCAGAGCAGAGAGAGAGAGAGAGGGAGAGAGTGGAGGAGAGAGAGGAGTGAGTGCTTGAAATTGCAGATCAGTTAACAGCTGACGATCGCGAGGAGAGAGGAGGTCCAGAGGAGAGAAGAGGGACAAGTGGAAAAGGAGATTATAGAGAGGAATGGGGCAGAGAAGGGAAAAAGAAAAGAGAGGTCTGAGGACAAACAATGAGAAGGGCCAGTGACTGGCCTGATTCATCATTTGTTTTTGATACTTGTTTTTTTTTTTACTTGGACAACACTACTTTTCAAAGCAGGAGGATAAAACATCCTATAAACTGCAGAGTTCCACAGTACATTTGAGTTTTTACAGATTTGACAGTTTTACCTAGAAACACTTGATGCACTGTAATAAATTAATTACCCCACAGTAGATGAATTGGTTGAAACAATGTAAATGGAGACCAAACTACAACATTCAAATACCGTCTCCACATGAACCAATCAGTCATAGTAACTTATTACTAAATCACTCTGAATGGGGGCGTTCTGCGTAATGACTACATTATTTCTGACTCTGACAGCACTAATGTACTTAAGTGAAAATAAGAATGCAGGACTTTTTGCTTGTGTCAGACTGTTTCTAATATTGTGTCAGATCTATTTCACTCACACGAGGAATCTGATATTTCCTCCACCACTGGTGCTCAGTGAAATCAACCCTCCCACAAACTAAACACAGGACAACAAAAGAGCGGAAAAGAGAATAAAAAAAGAGTGAAGTGGATGTGTGCTGAGGTCCTGCAGGTGAGGATGCAGCCTGGCTCTCCGTCTCTCTCTCAGCCTGGCTGCAGCTTGGCGTGCCACTCACACCAGTGACACATTTGCATGTGCAAAAAAGCCCTGTGTTGAAGTGCTGCAGCGCCTCCCTCCCTCCCCACCGCTTCAGCGTGTGTGGTCAACCTGTTTTGCGATTTGTTTAAGTGCTTATGAAAGCTCCTTGTCCACAGCCACAGACCTGATGTTTTGTTTTGACATGTAATACCTGCTTTTTCCAGGCTTCTGGGTTATTTCCAGGGGATAGGATGGGGTTAGAAGATTGAGCACAGGTCACAGTTGTCTGTCATGGTTTCTGGCCTCAGTGTTTGCCTTCTATTTCCATACTCTGATTCCAATGGGATGGAGCCGAATTTAGAGCCACAAGGTTGTTTTTGAAGGTCACTGGGGGTATTTCAGGAGTACCTGTCCACAAATGTACACCTGGGAGCCTAAAGTTAGGGCAAAGCTGTGAGACCTGGGAAGACGTCTGTTTTCATCCTCCTTATATGTTGTTAATTTGACTTGAATCTTTCAGTCACAGGGATTTGAGAGGAGGAGGTTTGCGGTGTAATTAAATTAAAGTAAGCATTTATGAAGATGTATTTTTACTGTGCGACTTTTAAAGTCTGTTTTCAACAGGGCAGATGCTGAAATGTGGACAAAATAAGAACAGAGGGAAAGTTTGTGGTGATTTATTTCCACACCAGCGTGTCTTACTCCTAAATGATTATGGCGGAGAACACAGTGCGAGTCATCGTGACGTTTTACAAATGTGTTTCTGTTCCTTTTAAATGCACCGCGATTCTTCAGTTTTGACTTGTTTGTCAAGTGAAGAGTTTGTCATGTATCAAAGTTTAGTCGCAGAAAATATAATGTAATATAAAGTGGATGTACAAGGTGTCATAAACAAAATAACCCACTTCTAACTTTATAGCATATCTTTATTTGTCCTTACACTTTGAACACTGTCCCCTCTCACACTCCTAATGTTTATATGAATGGATTTGTGTTTAAAAAAGTGAATATTGAACCACTTCTATCAGTGTTTGGTTCTGTTCGCATTCATGACATCTGCTGCATTTAGCCATTCTGTCTGTGAGCACACCACTTCAACTGTTCAGTCTTTTCTTTAATCTTATGTCAACTGTTATTCCCAGTACTTCTAACAAACACCTTCAACAGTTAATCTGCCACTTGAGCTCACTTTGATTTTTTTCTATTGCTGATCCATTAGCAGTTTTATATCAGCATTTTCAGCAAGCTAAAATAATAATTATTAATAATAATTTTCCAAAAGCTAGTTCAGTGGTTCATTATCTTTTTTTTCTCTATTCCATTACTTTCACCAAACACCTTCAGCTCTTTATCTACAGCTTTATTGTTCAATTTATATTGTTTATTCTAACAGTGTGCTTACTCGACAGTTCATCCTCAACTGTTAGGCAGCCTAACACACAAACAGTAGAATAGGCAGATAACTGGTTAAAATAGCATATGGAAATAAAACAGAAGACTGCAAACAACTGCTCATTTGCTGGTTTTATCTAACTGTTTCTTTGGTTTGTACATAATCTATTTCAGTCGTATATATATCTCTGCTGAAATGAGTGAATAGCAGCACACTGCTAAACTGAGGAGCTGTTGTATGAGCTTGTAGGAGCTTGTATGTTTTTTTTCAGCTAACCAATAGCCTACTAATGCTAATGTTTACACATGTCCAATTGAAGGGTTTATCCAATAGTATTTAAATCTTTAGCGCTTTTCAGCAAAACTCATGTTCAGGTGTAACACCTGAGTCATGACATGGATGTGTTTCTTTAAGCAAATTAATAAAAGCTATTTGCTGTCTTTGTTTTGCTCCTCCTCCAGGAGCACCGCTGCTTCTGTGTCACAGCTGCTTTTTTTAAACCACAAAATAAATTCTGAAACAAATAAGTCTTTCAAAACTGAAGTGGATAAACTCCTCCTGTGTCATCACTTACTGCAAACTTCACATTGTGAGGCTACAGGGTTTTCTCAGTAAACCCTGCTCTCAGTGTAATGCAGGTAAATTCACTGGTGGCTCTTGTGCCTGTGTTCAGATTCTAATCTGGTATCTCCCCGAAGAAATGCCGCCATTTAATCTCAGCCGAGCCCAGACGAAAACCATTCCTCGGCTATGTAAACAGTCGATTGAAAATACTAGTTTAATTAATTTCCCTTTATGATAATGATTTCATCTGGGCCAATAAATAGTCATTTTTGCTATGCTTTTTTCCCCCCCTTAGTGTAACCCCAATATTATTTCTGCCGTTTAGTTGGAGCTAAAACGGGGGCAAACAGGATGAGTGCGTCATTAACGCCACACGTCAACATGCGGCAACTGGGGGAAAAGCATCCAGTCTGTTAATAAGTAATGACTGCCCAAGATCACAGGAACCTTACACTACAACAAAACAAGTTAAGCATAAGCTTTGATAATGACTGTTAATAATTCAATATGTGTAATTATCGCTTTACAGGAAAGCACAATGGTGGCGGCTTGCTGTAGGGATGGTGGTAGCAATTAAAGACAAGAAAGATCGGGGTCAGCGGATCGAGGGGAGGCAAAGCCAGGATTCTTGCCGAGTTGCCGAATGCTGACCTTACAGGTGCTGCTGCGTGAGGAAAAGGCTGAAAATAACAGCTTTATTTTGTTCTCTCCTTTTTCTATTGATCATTTGGAACGTCCTCACATCTTAAAAAGTATTCCTTGATTAATGGGAACCCCTCTTGGCCTCTGTTGTGACATACATGGTTTTCCTTTACAGCATCTCATGCTGCCTGCGTGTGTGTGTGCATGCGTGTGTGTGTTTGTGTGTGTGTGCACACACGTGTGTGTGTGTGTGCGTGGCATTTGTGACCCACTACTTCCTCAAATTTGCTTCTCCATTGTCCCTTGATTCACACTAGCCAAATGTCGAGGTTGCACATTTGCAACTCAAAACTAGCCAGATCAATGGTAAACGTAATCACTCTATTTGTCATGCCCAGATTTGAATTTCACAATAAGTGTGGAGAAGAGGAGAAGGGAGGGAGGGGGGAAAAAAACTGGAAAGATGTCTGACTTCTCTCAAAATCAATGTCTTTCAACAGCCCTCCGCTCCTCTTTGACGGGAAAGGGCATTCACATGCATTTGGTGGCCATTGTCGGCAGCAAAATGACTAATCATAACATCATTGATGTCTTTTAAAAAAAAAAAAAAAAAAAAAAAA
>OMNW01034456.1:0-33193 GCA_900303245.1 Selene dorsalis | reverse complement strand
ATCTCTCATCTCAGAAAATTCAAAAGAAAAGAGAAAAAGAGAGAGACGCTCACTGACAAGGTCCAGGTGCTTCAGATTTCATCCCTGTTACGCATTGTATTTGTTTATGTTGTGATCTGTGCACACTACTCATCTTTGTTACACAGGGTTTAAATATAGGTTTCTAAATGTGAGTGTATCAGATCAAACCTGATGAACAGTATTAGTAACCTCCTCCCAGACTACTTTTGCTTCATCAGTCCGTGGAGGTCTGTTGGCGTTACCATATATTCAGCCACTGTGAGCTTGGACCTCTCGGACCAAAACATCAGTTTCCTCCTGGGAGAAGTTTGGCCGTCTGGCGTCTCTGTCTCCTTCGTCCATGTCCAAACATAAAATGATAAAATTGCAGTGCGCCTCGCCCGCAGCGCATTTAAAGGTGAGGAGAGGAGTTCAATTGATTGGTGAAGATCTGAATCAGCTGCGTTAAACCCATTCACGCCTTCTCCCCTCCCTCTTTCCCACTGGGAAAGAGGAGTACTTGCACCAGGGTGCACGGCGCACGAAACTTGCGAAGTGTGCCTGGACATGCCCTGCTTGTACCAACAAAACGTCAGTCCTGAAAGAAGCTGAACTAGAGCTTTGTTCATGCTGGTTTCTTGGTCACCTGATCTTGAGGGTCAATCATAAGAGGCCAGCGGCGGCCCTCTGTCACCAGGATCCCATTCTCTGTGGACACAGTGTCACGGGGCAGCCCTTCTGTGTTCCACTGGCGGATGATGAATGGGTCACCCAAAATGTTGATCAGACTAAAGCTGGAACTGATAGGGATGTTCAGCTCCTGGCACTGTGTAATCCAGTGGTCAATTAGCTGGGGACAGGGAGCAAACATGCATAAACATGTTAATTTCCATGCATTTTTTTTTTTTATTTCAGATTGTTTTTGTTTTGCTTAAAAATTTTCTGATGAATTTCAAACTTACTGCTTTTTTGTAAACTTCACTTCAATTCTGTTTATCGATTTACATTGTGTTTTAATATTGTACATACAGGTTCAGTTCATTAACATTACTATTATAGGAATTACATAAGAGATACAAATACAATAATACGAAAATTGAGCCAAGTTTGTTTCTTTTGTACTGCACTGTATTGCATCAAGGTGTGGGACTCTACAGAATGCAGTAGCCCTAAAAGCTCTCAACTGCACCTCATAACACCACCTACCATCTGTCTGTAGTGGGAAGTGAATGCTCCATAGTAGGCTACACAGGCAGCAGCAATGAAGACATTTCCCACAACGTTGATGATCTCTTGGTCAAACAGGGAAACACTTTCCTGCCAGCGTATTTGCTCATCACCTAGAGCAGAAGTTAGCTTCCCAGCCCGGGTCAATCGAGCCTGTGTTAAAGCCATGGTTTTAACTGAGGAGGGAAAAGGGTCACAAGGACAGTAACGAAAAGAATATCAGCTGGCAATAAGGAAAAACAACCTTCCCTCAGTAGATAATGCAACCTGCTTGAATACTGAGAGACAGTAGACAGGGTACACACGACATGACATAGATTTCTACACAACAGGATCAATTCCCATAGGAATACAGTTTAAGATACAGGTACAGTGATTTAATTGGCAACGTATAAATAGTGCAGCCCTCACCCAAATTCTCCTTCTCATTTAAACTGTTGTCAAACTGCTCCTCTAAAATGCTGATCTCATCCTCCACCTCTTGAAGCTTTTGTTGCTTTTCCCTCAGGGTCTCCATAGTCATATCCAGCTCTTTCTGCATGGGTTGTGATAGAAGGAGAAAAAGATGGAGTGCTAAAGCATTTTGACTTATCATTTAGTATGATGTATCTGGAGCAATCTTGGGTAGAGTATTAAGTCATATCAATAAAACAGTCATTTGTGTATGTACTATATGGGGTAAAACTTATATTCATACTGGACTTTAGGGTACTGACTTGTGCTTTGGCCAGATTTTCTCTCTTAGGGCCAACTTCCTTGAGAACTCTGCTGTAAATATCCATGGCTCTGACCCACATACACATGGATTTGCAAGCTCTGGATACCTTCTCCACCTAAGAGCAGGACAATAATGAAGCATTACATCCAACAACAGATATTGAAAGACATTATATGATGTTCCATAATTCAACACCTGGATATGCAAACACATAGCACAGCATAGCATAACATATTCTGTGGCAAGTGTATGACTAAAAATGGAATAATCAAAACTTAAAGCAGTTATTTTTCCATTTCCATTACAACTCTGAAATGTTCATAACTGACCAAGCATTTGAACTCCAGTTTCACCATCTGTTTACTCTAAGCCCTACTCCATAAAAATCAGGTGATGGGACATGAAATCCAAACAAACCTTTTCAGGTATGAAATCAGGGTTGTTGATGTATTTTTGCAGTTTCGACAGGATCTGAGGTTTGATATTGTCCTTGTCATAGTCTGTCAGACGCCTGAGGAAATTGGCATCTCCCAGTAATTGCTTGGCGCTAGGCCAGTCAGGTCTGCATGGAAAAGGAATGATTAGAAAAAACTAAACAAAACAGGAAATTAAGAAAAATATGATGTTCACTAAATTTCAGTGTTACTGTAGCCAGGTTTTGTATATTTGTAGAAGTGTCTAAGTTAGTAAACCTATCCCTGAATAGATAACTGCTAGTACTCAATGCAACAGTATTTTCAAACAACCAAGACAAAGGGTTAATAAGACACCCATAAAAACATGTGATATAACTGAATACATCATACCTAAGAATACAAAGACAAATCTATTCAATCGATCTCTAGATGTATAACACATTCATATTAATGTTATGTTTCACAGTATTAGCAGCCAGTGAAAGTTATGTCAGTACGCTCTGGCCAGAGCAGTGGGTGGTAAAAGGTTAAAGTAGGATAGGATACAGAGCTGGAGTTATTGTGGTGCTGCACTGCAGCAGATTATGACTGGTGACATCTAAGAGAGAGCAGGGTGCCAAGTCATGAGATGGAAAGGTAATCCCCCTGAATGCTGATTAAAAAAATATATGGGATTAAAAAATAGGCCTAAATCTCATACATTTGGCAGAGACACTGTAAAACAACAGAGAAGATTATGATAATAATGATAATGACCATTTTTAAAGTGACGGAAATAGTGCTGATGATTTCTATGCAAAACCTATCAACAGAATTAATGTTAACCACTAAGATCCATGAGATCACAACGCTTGAAGAATTAATGTTAACCACTAAGATCCATGAGATCACAACACTTGAAGAATTAATGTTAACCACTAAGATCGATGAGATCACAACGCTTGAAGAGCCATATTTTCAGAGACTGTTTGATATTCTTACTTTTTTGTTTTCACTTATCCTCGTCCAGGAGCAGATACTGGCTAAAGATTACCATTTGTTATTCATATTGAGCTAAATCGTTTGGGCTGGATAAATTAAATACCCATCGCATACATATAAGACAATCTCTTAATGCCTGCTCTGTTCTTAATGCTCCTCGACTTGTTCTACTTGTTGCTCCTCTGTAATGAAACTAGAATGACCACCTCATGGTTGTCTCCGCCACTTAGGCTAGGAATCATAGAGGATTTGTGTAAAATTTTGTCCTAATTGCTATGTGAAGTGCAGTCAGTTTAACCTTTGACCTTGTCTGGCTGTGGCTGTCATAACAGGAAAAAAAAAAAACCTTAGTAAATACCTTCCATTCCCTGATTTGATATATTTCCTTATATATTTACATATATGTATTTAAATAAATATAATTTTAGGATGTTTGTTACAAGAGACGCAGATGTAACAGTTAAGAAAATCTTTGGGAGAGAAAGGCATTGTCTTTTTTAAAAAAAAAAAGCACACTGACTTGCAGTTGAGCAGGATGCAGACTGTCTCCATGACAGTCATGACCATGTCTGGGGGTTTGGTGAACACCTTGATCTCAGAGATGTCAGCCTTGTCGAGAGAATTAAGAGCCTGATTGGCACCCTCCAGAGCTGGCAAAGCCTCATCCAGGTCCCTCTGGGCATCATCAGCTATGGCCTGTGTTTCCTCAGCTTTGAACTTGGCTAAAGCCTCATCCTCTTGCACTATTTCACGCACCTGTGGCAAGGATATATTTTTATATTATGCAAGTGGGATACACTACAGAAATGTCATGCCTTATGTGCATCATATTTGTAACTTTATCTAAAGATTTACTTTAAGGTTTGACACATTACTACCTTGAATTTCTGTCTCTCTTTCATGCGCACACACACACACATACACTGACCTTGTCAGCACTTTTCTGGTCGACAGCTAGTTTCTGCATGAGGGCATCGACATCGATGGACTTTTGTTTCAGGACTGGCTCCAGAGCAGACAGATCTACTTTCATTTTATCCACCAGGTCATTGGTCTCCAGCAGTTTGGTCAGACCATTCTTCACCCGATCCCTGGCCTATTCATGAACACAACCACAAACACACGCCCTGTATTATATAAAGGCTATATCCCAAATCAGGGCCACATCGTTCAAAGGCTGCATTTGAAGAGCGACTGTGTCACAGCAGTGCGACTAGACTGTCCCACTTCGAGGGCTCCTTTAAATGCAGCTGACAAATGAGTCCTTCATTTCGTGGTAATGAAGGATCCAACAGGCAGATTCTTTGCGACCCTACCTATCCCAAGATTCATTTCGTGTCACAGCTGAAAGTGAAAAACACCGGCAGAGAGCCACCAGTAAATGTCAGTACTGGACTTCAGCTCAGCTCACCATGTAATAGTACAGCTGTTAAACCAAGGACCATTGCAATGCAGTGATAACAACTGTCCCAGCTGGTGGTGCATGGCCCTTCTGGTCCACGAATGCTACATAGGGTGATGCCTTCCTTGACCACATCCTCTGAAGAATGCGAACCATGTATTATGGCACGGCTATAGCATGCCTGTTGACATGTTGACCAAAATGCATTTCAGGAGCAGCCATGGTCCCAAAGAAGTTCAAAGACTTTCTATCAAAACAGACAACTTATCACTTGCACTGGCAGTAGCTCTTGGATTGTGATGGTTCAACGTACAGATATCAACTGCTGTCTCTTCACGTTGAGCATGCCCAAATAGAGGTTGATGAGCTCCAGGTAGGACGTAGGTGTGGTGTAGTATCGGCGTCTCAGCTCTGAGTAGAAACGCTCAGCCATGTCAGTGACACTGACGTGTATCTCCACGCACATGGCTGAGAAGCTCTGCTTCAGCTCCACACTGCCAAAGTCCACATTCTGGAAGAAGTCCTGAGAGACAGAGAGCAGCGCCTCACGAGGCCACTGGGCACCAGAAGGAACAAGGGAAGAGAAAAAAAGGCATTAACATCATACAGAATATAGTTATGGAGAGATTCAACCGAGATGTTAAATAATGCTGCTGCTTCAACTACTGCAGTTAAAACAGGAGTTGAAATGAAAATACAGTATGCGAACAAAAGACAAATATAACGATACTGAAAATGATCAAATTCAACAGAAGAGTGGAGAGAAATGACATTTTGTGCGAGAAGCAGCACCATGGTGGGAATGTAATGCAGATGAGCATACCTGCACAAACCAATCAATGGTGCAACAGCTGACCAACGAAGGGAACATTCGACAACGGGACCTGAAGGCATCGCCCACTGGACTCATACACAGCACTATGTGTAGCTTCTTCCGTACACGAGAAATGAAATACTGGAACACCTGAGGCGTGAACACACAAACATGTAAATTCAGAGAAGGTTCTGTGACTCTGAGGTTTGGTCAATGCAAGCAAAGAACAAAGATTATGTTTTCTTGCAGCTCACATTAGGATACTGACTTTAACTGACAGCTCCTGCCCAGAGTCTATAACTACTTTGGCCCATGCATGTTGTCTGAGATGTTATGTAAGTGCTTATTTGCCTTCAAGCAACTTGCACTGGTCAAATAGTTGCACTTCTTACTGCAGTTTTTATATTGGTGGGCTCATGATTTAATTCAGCACCCTAAATGTTACAGGGGCATATGTGTTATTGTATTTTGCTGCTCAATTCAAATCTCTGTGTGAGGACTCTGTGTTGCCACTGGTGACAGTAAGTTGGCCTCAGCCCCTTTCAGTTGTGGGTGCCCTCAGGGATCAGTCCTGCCTAACAGGCTGTTCGCCCTGTTTCCGTTTTTCTCTGTAAAGCTGACCTCACTGTCTTCTGGCTGTAGCTGCACATGTTTGGTACAGAAGGAAAGCGGGGTCAATTATTTCAGCTAATTCTTGGCAAGAAAGAAAATAACCACATTTTAACCAACTTTCAGACTGTCCTGTTAAGTGCATAATGAGTCTTACACTTGAGCAAACCACTGTCCTTTTGGGAATCCATTGCAATCAATTAGAAAAAGACACTCTCTAGACATTTAAATTACTTAGATTAAAAATATCAGTCTGATTATTTGTCCTCTTCCAAAAGTCTAATTGCCATACATTTTGAGGAAATATGAAAGATGATTTTAATTAATTTGGTAGTTCATACAAAAACATATCATCATGACTCCTGTTAGTGGGTGGGGTATATTAGGCAGCAAGTAAACATTTAGTCCTCAAAGTTAATGTGTTAGAAGCAGAAAAATGGGCAGTGTAAGGATTTGATCCAGTTGGACCAGGACGACTGGGTCAGAGATGTGAACACCTGCAGCTCTTGTGGGCTGTCCCTGGTCTGTAGTGGTCAGGATCTATCAAAAGTGCTCAAAGGAAGGAACAGTGGTGAAGCGGCCACAGGCTCATTGATACACTTTGGTTAAAAAGGCTGGCCGCTTTGGTCCCATCCAACAGACCAGATACTGTTGCTCAAACTGCTGAAGAAGTTCATGCTGCTTCTGATGGTGTCAGAACACATCAAAAGGGACCAACACAATTTTAGGTGGGTGGTCACAATGTTATGCCTGATCAGTGTATAGACTGAACTGCCTTTTTACTACCTGAATATGTTACTGTGTCTGTACATACCTCATCCCTGTTTTCCTCACTGATTCCAGCCTCTTTGGCTTTAGGGCGAGTGGCAGCCAGTACTTGTTCCAACTCATCTTTCTCAAAAAGGTTGGGCACCTCGCCAGAGTTCAGCATGTTATTGATGTCCTCCAAAAATTCCTCCACCACAATCTTCAACAGGCAAAAGAAAGTTGATAGCAACAATTACACCGAGATGCACAAAGAGAAAAAAAATCTCATTTCCTCTTTTGATATCAGTCTTCTTTCATACCTGAGTGTCTGTAAACAGGAAGACCATATCTTTGCCCTCCAGACCAGCCATCTTGTAGAGCCTCCTCAAGTCCTCGTGAAAGCTGTCATAGTTGTAGCCTCGGCTCAGCTCGATCTCGAAGCAGCGGTACCCACACATGTGAGCTGCTAACCGAGTGAGTGACTGTTTGCCTGTTCCTCCCACCCCTACCAGCAAGGAATTGCCTCTCTCTTGGCGAATCATGCGGGCAATCCTGTATCATGAGAGGCCACATCAGTGACAACAATAGTAACATGAAAAAAAAAGAAACGTTCTGTTCACCCACTTGGGAATAACCAACATGACCGACCATTGTGAAGGTGCTCTCGCCTTGCGGCCTACGCATCACAATTTGTCCCTTGTCAAATTTAAGATTCCAACAAATCAGTGTATTCCATTCTTTGCAGGTGCCATTGCAACAAGATAATTTACATTATTTACTTCAATCGCGGGTCAAGGTTTTACTGTGTATGTGCCAGATAAACAGTTATTGTACAAATACAAATACAAATATGGCAAATGTGAGAAACTCAGTTGTGCAAGTTTGCATGTACACACCTGGAGACATGCTCAATGGCATCCTGGAAGAAAACCAGTTTTGTCTTTTTGGAAAAGGTCATGTTGTAATCATCGAGGTAATCCTGGAGGACGGTCTGAATCTTATTCATGTCTGTCAGGTCCTCATACACACGATCCTCTTTCTCTGCATCAACCTACAAGGGTTTATGAAAAGCAATGAATAAAAGTTGTGAGGCATTTCAATGTAAACAATGAAATCAAACGTTAATGAACTTAACAAACACTTTCTTTTCGAAGATCTGACCTTGATGAAGTCTCCAAATATGATAGGCTGAGTCACAAAGTATGACGGCTCCAAACTAATACTAAAATATCTGCCTAGGAAAAAGGCAGAACAGGAGGTCAATAGAGGAGGGTTCTTTGACTAGTAATATTAAGTAGTGTGGTGTGTATGATTCAAGCTGTTTGTGTATTTAAAACATGAGAGCTGTCACTTACTAGCTAGCTCACAGACGATGGTGTTGAAATACATCTTGTCTTGACTGTTGATGAGTCGATCGTGGAACACCCGCTGACACTCGTGGCAGAAGAGACGGAAGATCTGGTTCATATCTCTCACTTGACTTGATTCACACTGCAATATGCCTGAAAATAAAGAGAGCAAAATATCTATCATCTGTGGATTTTTTTTTTCACTCTGAAATCAATATGCAATCACTGCAATAACTTAAGCACAATGTGATGAAAAAAGAGGTGATAAAAATCGCTCAAATAAAATGTAAAAGAATGCCATAATGTGCTGTCGACAAAAGGAGACGGGGGAGGGGGCAGTGGTTTATTAAACCTTATCAACAGTGTTGTTTATAATGGGCAGTCTGTTTGAGTACTGCTCTCAGTGTGGAACAAGCAGCGTGGAGAAAACAGTGGTAGAAGTCACTTCTGTTCATCTTCATGCTCTGATGATGCCTGCTGGCGAGGAGGAGGGAGGGACAGACGGAAAGGAGGCAGTAGGGAGTAATGGTGCAGACGATTTGGAAGAATGAGGCTCAGACAGAGCTTCTAAGTGTTGGTAATGTGGCTTAAAGACATAAATGTATCTTGTGCTCTGGATGGTAAGAATTGTGGAACAAAGATTTACACCTTCTCTGTATCCATCAGTCTCTTTCAGCAAACCCAAAGCTTGGTTTGTGCTGCTGTACACATGAGATGTTGTACACACTTTATACCAGAGCTTCCTGTGTTTCAGTTTTTACACACCTTTGTCTCACATTTATGTTTACCTCTTCCTCCACAACATTTTTGAAACTCGACCAAATACAAATATTGTAGATATTTGCTTTGTGTTGGGGCTGTCATTCTGCTGTGTACAGCACTGGAACAACTCAGGGCCATTAGTTGATAGCAACAGAAAATGTCCTTTGTCCTGGACATCAAATGAGTTCTGTGTCCGTGCTACAAACAATTTGTGTGATTGTGTCTCACCTTGGACGCACTTGGAGAGGTCCCTGAGATTGAATACATAGTGGGACTTTGCTGGAGTGGGCAGCAGATCCACACTTAAGCGGTGGTATATCTCCACAGCTGCATTCACAATCTGTCCAGCACAGTCCTTCACTGCTTGGGAAAACTCACTGAGGAAACCTTTCAGGATGGCCTGGAGGAAGGATGGTGATGAAAAGAGTTTTTATCAAGAATGAAAGAAGAAATTAAGTGTGACTTCAGAAAATCCAGAAATGGAGATATGAGACAGTGAGCGCGCTGGAGTGAGATACGATAGAGCTTTAAACGTTTAAAAGCGGATCTGACAACTCATAAAGAGCAATAATATTTTGTACATCGACTGTGAGTGTGTCTGTTTTGAGTGTGTAGATGCATGTGTTTATCCTGACAGTGAAAATCTGTTTGAGGCTCTGCTCTGAGGGCATGGGCAGACACAGAATGGTGAAGTGTCGTATGAATCGGGGGGTCACAGGGTTGCGTCCTCCTCCTGGAGGAGCACACGCTGCTGCAATGGTCATTTCCTGCAGGAAGGGAGAAAGTGAGAGTGGTGAGGCAGGACCAACTGACAAAATGGAAACTAGAATCACCTTCTTGTGGTTGTATGGCACTAATTCTAGTTTCAGACTGCATTCTTTCTTATCCAGAATTATATAAAATATTATTGTGACGTCTCTCTTCAGCAGGCAGAAGTAACATTATGAGGCCTCTATAACCTTGAACTCTGACAGACAAAATCTAATCAGTCGGCCCTTGAGTCCAGGAGAATGGTTGTAGTCTTAGGGGAGTTCTTGCGTTATCACTCTTAGCACGCAGGTGTGGTTTCTACTTTTGTTCACTTTAGTCAAACAAGTACATATCTGCACACCAACACACATACAGCGCATGCACTAAAACAACAACAACAAAAAATCCACGATACAAGACATCAGACCCTATTCACAGGTCACACAAAGTGTGTGGCTGTATCAAACAAGTTAATGCAAGAATTTCCATTCAGTTGCAGAACACAAATATGGGTCCGCAACAATGTTTACAGCAGCAAAATTTCACAGGCAAACAAGATGAATGCGTTTCTCACAAAAATGGACAGTATTCATTACTCTCACTAGAAGGCAAATTAAGCTGATGCTGACTGAGTCAAAACTAAATCTAAAGAATGCTTTTTCCACTTAACAGAAAACCTCCAACAGACCTTTGACATTACAAAATTCAGTTTACAAATCATCATTGTTTTTGCACTTCTGTAGAGTCAGAGAAAAATAAAAATATTGATTTTATAATGTATCGCCTACAGCTTCTGCATGACTAGAAAAAAGAAGAAACAGATAGACTGTTCTGTCTAAGGTGCTTTTCAGTAACTCCTCAACTGTCTTGTTTGCAGGATGCATGTTCTGTGTTTAACGTATGTAAACAGAAAACATGACCTTGAGGATTACAAGAATTTAACAGACTGAGGGTATAGTCTAGCAATAACCCCATGCAGCTCTTCTGTAGTTCATCTGCTCTGAATAACTACTGAAGGCTGTATTTACTGGTCTGTTTTACTGATGCATTCAAGGGACATACCTATCCAGTAGGAGACTGCAAAAATAGCCACCTGTGGAACTTCGAGCAGTCAAAATCAGCTCAATGCATATACATTGTCATGGCAAATGAGCACACATCATTTGTGCATTTGTACCTGGATCTTCTTCCAGAAGAATTTACTTCTGTCATAGAAGCCAGAAAAATCTTGGAACTGTCGCAGGAGCTCTATCGGGGGCTGAGAGCCATAACTGTCCAGCTTGGGCATATTCAAGTCATCAACAAAGACCACTAATTTCTTGTTACCAGGAGCACCTGCAGGAACAAGGAAAACAATATGAGACTGGGCGCAAAGATTGAACAGATTTTAGACTGACAGTTAATAAAAGGCCAGAATGTTGACTGCACAGTGGTGTAACTGTGAGCCAAAACTGTTTCAGCCATTGGTAAATGGGGTGTTGCTTTAGCATAAAATGATGTGAGCCTGCTAGAAAAAAAAGTATCATAAGCTACATTATGTGATCTGAATGTTAACCCCAGAAGATGCATAATAAACAAGTGTGGCTGTAGTGGTAGCTTTGGCTTTAAAAATGGTTCAACTGGGCCATCTTATGCTGACTGCATATAGTACTTTTAAGAGTCCCTGCTGCAGACGGTGTGTACCAGCAATAATTCAGCAGTAATGGATCATATGCATGACGAGGGGTGCGCCTTTTATTTTCTGGGGTTACATGTATATTGTCTCATAAAGTGATTATCCTACCTAGGATATTTTTCCTCTTTTTCTCCAGTTTTGACTCAATTATCTCCTGTATGCATGCTGAGGAGGTCTGAGCAGAGAAGGTGATGTAGACGGGAAGGTATCCCGCCTTTGCCTGGATACTATTAAGAAGTCCGCGAGCCACCACCGACTGCACGGGATAGACACACAGAAATGATTTAATAACGCCGACACCAAAAGCTTCGTGCTTATGTTTTAGAGCCTACATTATCTGTGAATGCCAAATCTCAACAATCAGTCATCACTACTATTTAGTAATAGTACATGTACAATGCTCCCTGTTGCTACCAACGGACAATGATAATCTGTAGACTATCTTACTCCAAAAAATGTGGTGTCACCACCTACTTTTGCAACTTGATAGCAAGTTTCAAAGAGAGAGTGGCTGTTCCTATACATAAAAGTGGAGTGCCTATGTGTCCATGGATTATGGACAACCTATTATTTGTCACCCCTTCAAAACTGACACAAAAGTTACAGTCCACTACTACATTTGAAGTGTCTAGGAAACCTCACCTTGCCTACTCCAGTGTCACCAGTGAAGAGCACAGAACGTTGCACAGACAACAGTTTCTCCATCAGGTATCCGTAACGGACAGTGTCAGTGGTGGGAACCAGTATTTCAAAAAACGGCTGCTCTCTGTTGTATTTAAATGAAGGGATTATCGTCTCCCATGATGCCAAGCGATTGTGGTTAAAGTTCATGTACATGTCCCACAGGGTGTCACACTTTGGAAGCTATGCAGGACAGAAGAATGCAAACGAGTTAACATATACACAGTTGAAATAAAACTTTATGTAATTTGTGAAAAATCCTTAGAAATCTGACATTATGGAAAATCACTGCATTCTGTTGTTGATTGCTTTTGATTTTACTTGTAAGTTTCCTCGTGACATGTGACGTGTATATGAATTCCATATTTGTAAGGATGTGGGATGTTCCAGATGACAGTCTGCCTTCATTCACCATTCAGTCACTTGCTCATTCCAACTTCAGCTAAGTGAGCCATGTTCCAAGTCTACTGTGTTTTTATCTCTGTCAGTCAGACATTTCTTCAATCATCTGCCTCTACTGCCACACAAGTCAAACCGCTCAAACAATTAACTTCCCATTTCCTGCTGGCATCTTATTGCACTGGAGGGCCCATAATATCATCCTCCCTCCACCCTTCATCTAAAGGTCTGCACCACATTCTTCACAAATAAAAATTATTCCCATCATTCTGTAACCAATGATTCATAATTATGTAAAGTTGGCGAGATGATGATATGCAGTGAACTTTTATACCCTGGGCAAATAAGTTTTTTTTTTTTTTTTTTAAATCTGATTTACCTTTCCAAAACGTTCCTTGTAATACAACTGAGGATATTACTAAAAAGTATAATACGGATGCGCTTTCTTAATGTCTTCATTTCATGTGACTGATATCATAAAAGAGCATAATCCCCTTTCAGATTAGCTGTGCTACACTTAGATACATCCAGTGTCAGAGTACTTTAGTGTAATATGTAATATGTATGAGCTAACCTTCAGGCTTTTTCACATATTTGATGGTAATACCAGAAAATGTGCAGGAAAATGGATTTGACATTCAGTTGTATGACTGAGAGACAAGATTTTCTTTGAGTGGCAACGAATAGCTGTATCATCAAACGTGGAAATGTGAGACATACTTGTAACATTCTGTCTGTATGTATGTGTGTTATTAAAATATACAGTGTCTACAAATGCTCCAAATCCTGTCATGCGGTTCATCTGCTTATATCATTCTCTGGATGGGTGTGCACATACATACCTTAGTGTTGTTGTTTTCAACCTGCTCTCTAACAAAGGTCTCAAAAGCCTCCTGGTGAGAACCGGTCAGGTTGCCACCTACTGCCCATAGGTAACAAAATATGAAAGTCTGACAAATCACTTGCTTCAGCTGCTTGGAATCCTGACACCAACACAAACACAAAGGAGATGTGAAAATAACAAAATACAGTACACGCATAGTTCACACACTATCATCTTGTCAAGTATGGAATGTTTTTTGCAGTGTCCACTAATATGGTTTTAGTGTATGTAGATATTGTGCAAAACCACAATGAACTGCACTAAAAGATTGTGCGACATCATCTGAAATAGACTAAAGTGGTTATGATTTTATGTTGTTGTTGTTTAAAATACCATTTTGAGGTCTGGTCCTCCTTCACCAAGCAACAGTGCCTCCAACAGGAAACATAGAGTGGTGACTTTACTGATATCCACCTGGTGGATCACTTGAGAACAGTGCTTCACCACAAACTGGAGACCCCTCTCTACATAGTACTCAAACATCTCCAGCAAGTGTGTGCACACTGGGTCTGGGAGCTGGAGGGACAGCACAGATTGAAAGAAGAGAAAGTTGATATTAGATGACTGTAGGCAAAAGAGGGCAGGATTATACATTGATCTTTGTGAAAACCCTTTTTACTTTTTGGGTAACCTTCACAGGTACCCAAGCTGTTGCTTTTACAGTGATGTTCCGGCGTAAATTTAACCCATAGTCTTAACGCACCATGAGACCATGAGGAACACCCCCTCGAGAGATCAAGTTTGCCGACTGCAAACTTCTCTAGTTGTAGCGACTTCAGCACAGACAGCCAGATAACAAAATGCTGCTGTCTTTGTAGCCAAGAGCCAACCACGATCAAAAAAGCCACTCATAGCCATAAATAATGGTCAGAACTGCACCATACTTCATCAACAGTACAAACAGGGTCCCAGCCCATAATACGAGGCATCAAACACCTGCTAGCTTTGACTGGTTTCTATTGAATAGAGACTAAAACAGAACTCCAACACTCTCCTCCAGCCGCTGCCTACTAATGCAGAAGCCCTAACAAGTTGATTACTGAATGCAGTAGAAACGTACAGAGTCCAGTGATGTTAGTCAGTTAATGCAGACACACTTTGCTGACTGTGATAGTTAGAGCAACTCAGCTCCGTTCATTTCCCTGTCAACACTCACTAGTTATTGTTAGAAACAGATAGGGAAAACAGACGACTAGCAAACAGCTGGAGGAGGGGGAAATATACGCCAGAAGATCACTTTAACAGCTGGACTGGACAGAGGACAATAAGGAGTTATAATAAATATTGTGCATGCTCTCCCTTTCCTGGAGGCACAGTGTGTGACAGACTCCCTCACTTAAAATACCTAAGTGGAAATAAATACTAAGGCACTTTAAGACTAATTAACTAATTCTAACAACTCGAAAAAGTGTAATCAAGGTGAAAAAGTGTAATCCCTAACAAAGTAAAATACTAAGAAAAGCTGTAACAGAATATCCTTTTTAAAAATGAAAATGGCAGGAGGAAAAACAAGGGAGATAACTACAGTAACAAATGATTTACATATAATCAGAAACATACACTGTCCACAGCGTGAAAAGGCATTAGGCAGTGATATACAACAAGAGGGAGAAAGATATGAGTTTATAGGAGAGATGACCCTCTCTCAATGTAGCACTGAGTCATCCTAAAAGACTCAGGGCTGATGTTGCAAGCTATAAACTTTGATGTGATGTGCTGTCATCAAAGTTTATGCTGATGCTGAAGTTCTACTACTTCTAATGTCTGAAAAAGAACATTACCATTCATATACTAGTGCTCACACAGTCAGGAGAACCAAGCCATAGTTGCGCATAAAGCGAATACAAGAGCAAAGATGGTAGCTGATGAAACAGTAGTCAGTGATATAAAGTGTTTCAGTGGAAATTAATGTAGCAAGGGTGTATAACTATGACCTGACAGAAAATCTGATACAACCAATTTATACCTATGGTGTGCATTAAATAACAAATCTTTGAGACCATGTTGCATGCAAATACAATTATACTATAATCAATCTCTGCACAGATCCTCTATTACAATGAGCAGCTATTAGCCAACATTTCTGAAACTGTATGTACACTGTTAAAAACCTCTAATAAAGACAGAAATACAGTATGTACCACCTTAGCTCCTAGACCAGTGATCCACGTCTGGACATAGGGCATCCACTTCAGCTCATCAGGATCAATATATACCATCCCGCAGCGACTGACAGTGGCTGGGGATGCCACAGCCAAGTCCTGGACCTGCAAAACACATAGTATGTTACCTTTATGGATATGCCACGCTCTACGGGTACAAGGTAATGAGGGACATGGTCTCTGACCTCAAACACCATATGTATGGATGGAGTCAGCTTGATTCTCTCGCTGTTAGCTAAACAAAGCATCTTGTTATCGTCCAGTACAGTGTTCATGTTCTCAATCCACAGGGCATCAACGGGCCCGTCACAGATCACCCACTTGTGGATATCAGTAGTGTCATTGACCGCATCACGGACACTCAGAGCCATCAGTCCATCACGCCACTCCAGTGTCAAGTTGTTAACCTGAGGTTGACATAAAGAATGAATGTATGTAGAGAGAGAGAGGCAAAGAAGCTGCTTTTTTAAGATATATTGTATGGTACCTCTCCATAGAGCTCTCCCATTGTGACAGATTTGGGGTTGAGGACATAGGTCTTGACAGGCTGATAGAAAGGGTTGTTGGCCTTATGCCCTGTGCGATGGAGGCACTCCAGTGTGTCTGCCAGAATGGTGTAGACAGTGGTCTTCCCTCCACCAGTAGGCCCTACCAGCATCACACCATGACGCACTAACATGGTCTCATAGAGCTGGATCACCTGGTTATAAGAACAAATAGAGTAATGGAAGCTACTTCCATCCATCCATCCATACAAGATGCTACATCCATCTTTATTACAGCCTGTGTATTATTGCACTGTTTCACAAAAGCAAAATATCTTCAAAAATCATCCCAATAAATTCCCCTTCCCACTTGCAGTGTACCTTCTTGGTCATGCTATCCAGTGGCTGCAGGTTCCGCTTCACCAGAGACTCCAGGATGGTGGAGTGCAGCACACCATAGTCATGGGCAGGAATACACACACCAGGGAACAGGTCAGACAGTATTCCACTGAGTTGGGTGTGGAGATGGAGATGGGTGGGGTGGTATATTACATACAAAGTACAAAAACTTTTTCACATGTAACAATGCAAACAAGAAGCTTAGCTTATGCTCATTCTTTTTTGTGCTGGCAATTATGGCAATTTTCTTTCAACATCTATGCATCTGACGTCATATTTATGTCCTTACCCAAACAGCACAGCATCATCAGTGAGGAACTTTGGCAAGTTGGAATCCCTCAGCGCTCTGATAAGAACCACATCTTCACTCAGATGAGGGTTTTCTCTCTTTAGAGACCTAAGAAGCAACAAATTATACAACTTTCATGTAAAGTAAAGGTAATACATGAAGCATTTTTCTTCAACCCATGATATTTGTTGGAGTTAACGAGCATTAACAAATACCGTAATTATTATAGATTTTGATAAGCCATGTTTTATTGATGGCTATTGGAAAGCTGGTAAAGTAGTGACTGTTATTAGCCCTATCCTTCATTCATTTTTTGTTTGTGTACTTTAGTCCTCACTTCATTAATTAAAATTGAAATACATGAAATACATGACTACATGGGAAAATGTAACAATGGGCAAATTATTCAATGGAAAACAAATACAGTTAAACATGGCAGAGACATGGGGACCAAGCAGCCCAGCAGACCAATAGAACAAGAACAAGTTTCATTTCAAGTGATATAAGAAATGATTTGATTTCTTGAGTGACACCTTTGCCACAGATTTACAGTTGGCTATTATGGTCATATACTGACAAATGTAAACTAAAAAGAATCATGTGATAACATTTCTGGGGCTTTGTCTGAAAACCATGTCTGTGTCAATGTTAGTGAAAAATGGAAAACGTTAGCTCAAAGAGTTGCTCTGATATAAAATCCGATACAGACAAAACTGATATCCTAGGCTCAGCTTGATCCAAACGATCAAAAGATGAATGGTTACACAATTCAAAAGTAACGTGAATGAACACACCCTCCACTTTAACCTGTTAGTGGTGATGGACCAACTGAGGCACAGATATGAAACGTGGTGAAAAGCGTCAGGGTCCAGTCCCCACTCAGTGTGCCAAATTACAAAACTGTTTTACCACACAGATCTAGGCTTCAGTTTAAATATAATGATGGTCAAGAAAAAGTAGTAATGCATTAGGTGCTTATGCAGCTTCACTGTTTGGTTCCCAATAAGGATAATAACCAGCCAGCATGAGCCTTTAATTCAATATTGCACAACCTGATCTTCCAACAAGCTGGCTCCACTCAGTTGTAAAAACCTTGGTAAAAAACATTAGAGACATTAAGGCAAGAGATAATGAATGTGTGCTTAGTGTGGAACAAGCAGACTCGGGGGAGTAATATCGAGGCAAAGACAGACAATGCATCACAAGCCAATTACAACAGTTCCCTGAGCTTCAGCTAATAACCAACGGGCGAAAGTATGACTTTCACTACATATGGTCAAGAGCATCCATTAAAATCACTTATGCACTCAAGCACACCAGGAACAACTGTGTTTCTGCTGTCTCCAAATGTTTCTATGCCTCTTCTTTATATCTTCATGCTTCTCGACGCTCATTCATCAGACACAGGCTTTTACCCTGTGATCTAAGTCAGCACTGTCCAGTACAGTTTTGAGTCACTGGGTTGTCATTTTACAGTTTCTCACAGTATTTCCAGACATATTTGAGTTCAACACCAACGACTATCATATTCAGTGATAGTATCTGTTTCTGCAGTGGGAGAACATACAACAACTGTGTGCAGAGCATCAAATTGTCCATTTTATACTCATTATCTTCCACAGGACACATTGTACTTTGACACTAAATGTACGGCATACTAATATCTATCTATACACATGTGTTTGTGGATCTGTGAGTGTGTCACAGTTACAATGTTGGGAAGGTGAAAGCTTTTTTGTTTTTATAAGTGAATCTACATGTGTGTCAGTGTATGCGTCAGTGTGAGGTTCTGACCCAGCCATGACGAGGACAGACTTGACTGCTCTCATGCCAAAGTCGTAGTGGTCCTGCTGGGACAGCTGCTCAGAACACAGCTTGTACATCTGTGTCATTTTCCTCGCTAGGGTCTTACTGGATTCAAATCCCTCTGAGTACAAAATCACCTGAAGGGAGGGACAGAAACACCAGAATGAGAAACTATTCTGTAGAGGAATTAACAAAACATAACACCGTACAACAGGGCACCTGCATAGAGCCTGTTACCTCAGCAATGAGAGCGTAATTTGGCACCATCATGGCTATGGGTCTAAAGAGAGCTTTCAGGTTGTCAGGTAGCTCTGTTCTTCCAGCATACCCTGGATTCATGGTGATGAAAGCAGCACATGTCATCACCAGCTTGATTTCAAGGCCCTCAAATAGAAACCTGGACAGCTGTGTGGGGTACAGAGTTCATTGAGATGCTGTTAAAATTATGTCTTAAATATCTCCATAGGCAAGTCAAGTATATGTGTAATAACTGATCTGTGGTGGTTCCAAGCTGATGGACAAAACTGGCTGGCAATTCAAATGAGTGGTAAGATACATTGGCCAAACCTGTGTGGTCTGTCCTAAAATGATAGCAAACTGTCACATCATAACAATGAGTAAAAAGCTTGGCTTGAGATCTGTAAGGCTTATCACTTAATGTTTGGTATCCAATGTGGCTCTAAACAATGCCATGTAAAAAAAAACAAACTTAAAGGTGTTGTATATGTGTGTTTGTGTGTTTGTACCTTAGCAGCTTTAGCGTTTCGAATGGTTATGAGCTGCTGAGCGATCACAGACAGCACTTCTATGTCGATCCGGTTAAATTCATCAAAACAACACCAAGCTCCTGACTGAGCAAGCCCACTGAAGAAGCGACCCATCATCTGGAAGAGAGAAAAGGGATTGCTGAAATAAAAGTCTTAGTGTAACTCCAATAATAATTCCAATATTGGAAAAGTAAGTGTTATCTGTTCTGAACACAGTGCGTATCTAAGCAGCTGCAAGAGGGAGGCGAGTGAATTTCATTTTACATGCACCATATCACTCATAAAATGTGGAGTTCAAAGGTATTTATATCTCATTGACTGCGCTATTAAATGTATTAGTTAAATGGTGCTAAGCAGACAGTGGAGCAGAACAGAACATTTCACACAAAAACCAGAGATGACTGAGATACAAGTCCTGTTAAATCAAAGCCTGGTCCAGGTGTACTCCAGCAGTAACTAACTCCAGCAGACACAGAGAGCTGTCTTGTCAGAATGTGCTTTCAGGGTTACTGACTCCATCCAGTCTCACTGCATTGCAAGACACAGCACAACACATTTAACAATAAACTGGAGTGCATAGTACATTCTCAGGGTCAATGCTCCAGTCTAAAGTTTTCATTGGGGGTTGTTACTTAATAATAACTGATAATAAGTGAATGATATACACAAAGACAATAAATAATTCAATGTGTCAATGTTAATAACAGGATCAAGTCCTGTGTTATTTTGATTAGGAATCAAATTTAGATTGTGCCTTCTACTAAAATGTTAATAAATAAAGGACATTTTAAGCCATTATCAAGCAAATATAGCACCCATTGTCAGACATTTTCCTTAGTGACACATACATTTGACATATGTTCCTGAATCGATCAACCAAGTTGGAGAAAAATTGCCAAAATACATGGATGGGTTGAGGCAATATTTTAGTGGTACAAAACTAAGCCTCTGTAAAGAGTGTCAGTGCTTTACATATTTACATTGTGCAATGCTTTAGCAATAGTGCCATCTAAAGGCCTCACTTAGTAGGTACAATTAGAGAGAGCCAGCCTTCCAAGGCAAATCAAAACTGGAGAATATAGCATGTTAAACATGCAGGTAAGGAGGTGATTTAACATATCTGTAGTGACTCAAAAATAAGCAAACAGGAAGAAGAACATTTGCTATAAAGGAGCATACTAATATGGGTCACATGTAAATAGACAGTGACCTTATAATCGAGCCCATCAGAGCAGTTGAAGACCACACACTGTATGGCAACGGCCTTGGCCAGATCCTTGGTGGTCTCTGTTTTTCCTGTCCCTGCTGGTCCAGCTGGTGCACCTCCCAAGTCTAACTGGAGAGCCCCCATCAGACACAGGTAGCAGCGGTCCTGAATATTACAAGTAGTGAAGATTTTGGGTGTAATTATTTGAACAAAAGATAAATCGGAGCTCAGAGAAAATATAAACGCATTGTACTCAGTGTTTCTGTTTTATACCTCCACTATGTTTATGTGCAATCTAAATGACACAGACAGTGGCAGTGAACATCTGCCATGGTGAATGTCTGTCTAATAAATCTTGAAAATTTGTGGTTTCACTTCTACATAACTTAAGCGTTATATTTTGTGTTACCGTGAGCGGTGTGATGACGAGCCGTGGACAGGCTCCCAAGTATTCACAACCATAAATGTAAGTGGACAGAGCCATTGTGGCTATACACTTGTCTAGGTCCAAGTCCCAGTAATACCGTAGCTGTCTCTGCCATTCAAAGTCAGACCTTGTGTCCACCTGAAAAACAAAGCTGAAGTTACTTGACAGTCTCCATCAAGCACTGCCCCTCTCAGACCGAGCTAAAGAACAGACAAGGATACAAGATGCTCAATGGTGTCTGTGTAAATGTGCACACCTGCATTAACACTGCACTACTGTACCTTCTGCCTAACTAGATCAGTGACAATGTCTCTGGCATGGACGTCGATGGTGATCAGGGCAGTGACGATATTACGGTGTAAAGTAGGAAGCTGTCCTCGCACCAATGCTGCCAAGGCATTTAGCCTCTGAAAAACACACGCATACACAATACCACACAGACATTACTGAGCTAGAAGGGAAAAGGGAGCGCTGAGAATACTTGGGCTCAAAGTGTAGATTCCTTTTGTCAAATCTATTTTTTAACCAGATGATGATGACAACAACCAGATAATCAGTAAAAAAAAACAGTTAATAAGGAAACAAGTAAAGAAATTTGTGAGGATTACATCAAAGTTAGTGAATTCAAATTTTTGCAGGGCAGCAAAGTGGTCATGGTCTCCCTCCAGGCAGGCATCCATATCTCTGCACCACATCATCTGTGAGATGGTCAGCACCACCTGGTGGACAGAGACACAAGGTGAAGCTAAGTACCTTTATTTTGAATAAGACTTGAGCATAAAGCATCACTGATAAAACTATGTAATGCAAAAACCCTCCCAGATTTACACAATGGCAAGTGAAGAGTCAAAATCGACACTAAGTATAAATTAAATACACATAAAACTCATAAAGGTGTGGCAGTATGTGTAATTTACTGGAAACTAAATAAAATGTCTTGACATTCATCCATGTAAAGGCAATAGGTGTAACACTAAAGAGGTATAATACACATTATCACACAAGCCTGTTTCTCAACAAGCTTGAAAAGAACGTGTGTCTGTGTTTGCATGCACCTGTGATGGATGTCCAGCCACCACCCATTCCTCCCTCGACTTCATCTCGTAGTCTGCGATGGCAGCTTTGCTGAGGCGTCTGAGTGAGGAGAACATCGCCTCCTCCACCTTGCAAAGCCAATCCTCCACGTTTCCTTGTGCCTTCAAGCCCTTAGTCAAACCCACCTACACACAAAAGGACAAGTTTAGTTACAGTTAAGGACTTGATTACAGCTTCTCTTTTTTTCTTTTATTACTGCTTCTGCCTTTATTTGCTCTTTGTGATAAAGGGACTGCAAGCCTGATAACCATTACCTGAATAATCACAACATCATGAAAAATGTGTCATCATCTTTGTTGCAGCATTGAAGATGCCAAATACATATGCAATAATGTAATGCTGAGCCTCTGCTGAGGGAGAGAGTGGTCTTCAGATAGTTACTGAGAAACCTAGACTGAGAGCACAAACAGCTAGCAGCCACTGGGTGGAGACTCATCAATGCTCCAGTGGCAGGCCAAACTTAGCTTCAGTTTTTCCTTCTTAATTTATTCTTTAATTTCTTAATCAATGCCATACTGAATTTGGCATGTTTTTTGCCTTTTTGCTTTAATTACAAATGGTTTTAGCATTTTTTTTTACTTAATTCTACCACTGTTTTGGGGGTTATTAAGTAGGAGGAATGTGACATTATCTAAAAATTACTGACAGGTTTGATAATTTGATAAAGTTTTTCCAGAGTGGAAAGCGGCATTAGGTGGCATGTTCTGCTCCCAACTCCCACTCTTATTCTCAGCAAGGAATGAAACAAAAGAACACACAGGAGTAAAACACAGTCAGAGAGCATGACGATTAACAGTGGTGAAGTTATCCAAACCTTACCTTCTCTCCCTCAGGGGAAACCATATACAGGATGTCTTTGCTGTATATGGTCTCTTGCTCTCCACCGTCCAGCACCTTTCCTGATTCACCAGAAGGCTGTTTAGACAGCAAAGCAAACTCCAACCGGGTGATGGCATCAAAACATTTCCTAAGGTGAGGCTGCACAGCCTGGGGGTTTCGTGTCTGGGCCAAGATCTTAAGTAGCTCATCATTGGATAAGAAGTAGAACCTGCAACGGCCAGATAAAGGATGAATATCAGAGTTGTCAATGCAAATTAAACATGAAAAGTATGATAAAAAATAAGATTCAATATGTTCAAAATATGTGCTTTTCTAATATGTAATAAACAAAGCATACTGTGTACCTGGGGAAGATGACTCTCTTGGACTCAAGGTAGTCTTCCAGGCACTTCTGTACTTTATCAAGAAGAACATTGTTGTGCTGAAAAGTCTCCAGCAGATCTGTATAAGATAAAACAACAAGATTGAGATGTGGTGTGCCTATGTCTGTCTGCACATACAGACATCTTTTTGTCTGTCCAGTTTCATGCTGTAAGGGCGCCCACCAGGTTGTACGGCGGCTTTAAGAGCATTGGGCATCTTGTTGACTTTTGCCATGATCTTCTTCCAGGACTTGTCCACCTCAAGAAACATCTTAGACTCAGCAGGCAGCTGCCTCTTGATGTCTGGAGCTACGAAAATACCCTCTAGGTATAGCCAGTTCCTTTGGCAGGTAAGCCACTCATCCTGTAAAGAAAGGGAGAAAGGACAAGGACTGAGAATTGAAATATGGGACACAAATAAATGTCCACAAAACATAATTACTTCTACAGCCAGTAGGGAGAGCTACTGCATTACATTTGTGGCCAAATACAAAGTCCAACACTGCACTTGACTGAGGCAGATAAACCTTTATTATCACAGTCACTTGTAGCCAAATAAAAGTTCTTTCAATAAAATGGAATAGTATGGTATCTATTCTAAGCTTTTACCAGTGTTTGGTTAAAGAGGGTCAGCTGTTTAAGCAATTTGTCCACCCTGATCTTGATGGGTGTTACGTAGCGAGAAGATGCCACCATTCCTACGTTTATAAGGCTGTCATCCAGAAGCACCTGCACAGCAAACAAACACGGAAACACGCAAATCATTACAATTAGATGGTAAAACATGCTATGAGTATGTTACAAAATACCGTGTGAGAATGTGTGCCACATCCACATGCTCCTACCTGGATGTCATCTGTGCCTCCCAGGATGAAAACTTCTTTTGAGTCACCATGAGACAGAACAGTGAACTCTGTGGTCTTCCATATTTCCTCCACCTGCAATGTTCATTGAGAGGGTAAATGTTCAATTACATGGGTTCACTGTGATCTGTATATATACTGTTACTGACTCAATGGCCCATCAGTCATCAAGCCTGCTGTCTGGATACCAGTGTGCACTGTTTTCATATGACACTAGAATGAAGACTTCATCCTTGAGTCCAACTTTATAATACACAAATTATTTCAAAGTTTGTTGTAAATGCTGAGAGGAACCAAAGGAAATTTCGTTATATGTATGTACAGTGACATTTAAGAATTCTTGAACTCTTGAATCTCAATATGATCATAATGATAATAATAATGATAACAACTTTGTATAGCAACTTTCATACAAACAATGCTCAAAGTGCTTTACAATAAAAATTAAAAACAATAAAAATAGGATGAATAAAATACCATGAAATAATAAAATGGAATGAAATAAAATAAAAATAACATGGAAAAAATGAAAAAGTAAGAGCCACTTAATGAGCGAAATTAAAAATTCAAATACATAGAATAATTGAAGAATGTATAAAATTAATTAGAATAGAACATTTTTAAATTGCAGCAGATGCAAAGCTAGTTAAATGCTTGTGTATAGAGCTTTGTTTTGAAGGTATCTGGCAAGCTGGCTTCCCTCATATCTATGGGCAATGTGTTCCATAGTTTGGGGGCATAATTAACAAAGGCTGCATCCCCAGTCTTCTTCTGCTGTTGCTGGGAACCTCCAACCAGCAGCAGACGACTAATGTTCTTCAGGGCACATAGCTGACAAGGGATTTGGTGATGTGGTTTGGTCCTTGCCCACTTAGAGCTTTGTATGTGAGGAGGAGCACCTTAAAGTCCATTCTAAATGTCACAGGAAGCCAGTGCAGAGCAGCTAAAACTGGACTAGTGTGTCCTCCTCTCTTGGTTCTGATTAATCACCAAACTGTGGAGTTTTGGATGAGCTGTAGTCTGTCAGTAGCTTTTTTGGGAGGCCGGAAAAAAGTGCATTGCAGTAATCTAGCCTGCTTGAGATGAAAGCATGAATTAGCTTTTCAACATCTTTCTAAAATAACACTAAAACTTATGACCTCAGAGTTAATTTCCCCAGATTATTGAACAGCAATGCTCATATACTGGTATACAATTTAAATATACAATATTTAAGTTCAAGAAGACAGTGAAAAAATGCTTTTGTGGACATCTGTGAACTGACACAGAAAGTATGAATTTTCAAAGACGCTGTTTCCGAGATGTTGAACGTGTATTATAGAAGAGAAGTACACATTTGAGGACCTCTGACTTGTATCATCAGAACCGACATGTCCAGTGATTTTTAGCCTCTTTTCATATTTAATAGAGGGGAGGGCAATATCTGACAGTAATATTCTCAGCTGCCAGGATGTGCGTGAATGCATGCATGAGAGAGAGAGAGAGAGAGAGAGACTGAAGAAGAGAGAGAAGTCACATGAGTATTGAATTTAAAAGTCATTTTTTAAATTAAGACATAAATAATTAAAAAAACATGCTCTGAAATTCATATTCTATGCATATCTAGCTTTACTCTACACACACACACACACACACACTAGTGTTGGGAATGGCAGTTCTTTTGAGAGTACTGAATCATTAGAATCAGTTCATTAAAGAGATTCGTTCAAAACATCTGTTTATCAAATCGTTGAGTGCTTGGCGGGCGCCCTGACTGCGTGGTGCATAGTCTGACTCCCTGAACTGACACACAGCCAAACAATTCACGTTTCAGTTCATGACTTAGCCCTGAGGCTGACATTCACCGTGTGGTACGTTCACTGAACATTTGTGGACACAGACATTCGCAAGCAACAAAACAACACGTTTGCGAAAGGCACAACACTACTTTCAGTACTATCTTCAGTCAAGGACGTGTTCGCTGACCATATCATGCCATTTGCCAACATATCGTTATGCCGCTTGTAGTACATTCAGTGAAAGTACCACACAGTGAAAATGAGCCCTCAGCCCTGAGTGACAACATGTTCAGTGAACGCACCACACAGTGAACATGAGCCCTCAGCCCCGAGTGACAGTACGTTCAGTGAACGCACCACGCAGTTAATGCTACACTATAAAAAGCAAGCTTCAAGTTCAAATAGACACAGTGTGATCGGTATCGGTATCATCAATACTGATTTCAGAGATCATCGATCATTGATCGGCCTCAAAAACCCCAAATGCGCTTTTTTGCACCCACAGCATCTACTTTCTACACAGATCCTATGAACTCCAGCGTTCACAGCTCAGCGCCCTCAGCAGAAAAAATTCTCGGCGGTGACCATTTTTGTCGAGTTGAAAACTGTTCAACTTTTAGAGCAGCGCGTCAATGTCACTTTTCCCACACTGACCAATTAAAATCAAGTGTATATTACGCTTCATTGTAGTGTTTACATTAAACAAGGAAGGAATATCGAAGTGTCAGAGGACTCGTTTTGTAACCTAGCAACAGCAGCATTCTGACAAGAGAGCACAAAAAGCGCATTTGGTGGACAAGGCCCTTAAATTATTTACGTAACACATACAGCATCATCTAATATGACGGTCATCAGCCGTGCACATTTAGTTAATAGACTGACAAGGATTAGGGATCAAATAACTGGATGTGAATTTGTGAACATCACTTTCAAAGCCCAAATAATCTTTCTCTGTTTTTGCCAAATTTTGAAACATACGCTACTGAATGTTAGATAATTATAATAAATCAGAGGTAAGTTCTCATCTGTCCACAAAATGTGAAGCTACAGCCAAGCAGGTTTACTCAGCGTAAAGACAGAGGGAATCAATCAATCTTCCCCTCCAATTCTTGGCATGAAAACAAATAATACTTTTCCAAATGACAAACTGTTGTTTTAAAAACAAAACATGAATTCATCTATTTTTGGCAGATTGTTTGTTGTGCCACATATTTGGCCATGCTTTGCTCTTTCTCTACATTACAGACAGCTCGATAAGGCAGGGAGGGCAATCCTTTTACAGTGGATACAGAACAGATTTGAAAAGTTAATCTGTTACCAGCAGTGTAGTCGAGGGTATACGCGGGTATACGCCTTTTTATGGTTTAGCTCCTACTGACAGATCAAACACTCACCCACTGAATGCATAAAGTAAGATTACAATGTAAACAACATATCACTTTGTCTTTCTGAAGTTGCTGTTCATCATTACTCTGTGATTTTTTTACTTTCTGTTTTTGACGACCAGCATGAACACTGCACTCCTCCCTTGATAAGCAGTGGTGTTAATACAGGCCTATGTGTTTTTTTAACTGAAGCAAATGTTGTCTTTTTAAGATATATATATATATATATATATATATATACCCACCCCAAATTAAGAGTATACCCACTTCTCAAGGGGCCACTGCACCACCGTCTATAACTATGGCAGCCACTGTAAGTTGCAACCATGCGCACATTGCATGTCACCAGCCATTAGTCAAATAATCAGATGTTCTTTGTGGTCTGAGTACAAAATAAAGTGTATTCAGGGATTAAAAAAAAAAAAAATCTTTTGATTGAAATTTTTTTGAAGCCGTAGCCGAAAGACTTTCCCCATCTGTGATGTGTAAAACATGTTACAGGTTACATTACTTGGCGCCTGCTAAATAAATAACACAATATGTAAAAATATTTGATTCAGCACCACTGCTGCTGCTGTTCTTTGATGCAAGTGCAACCATCAAGTTTAAATACTCTAGACTGCGGTGGGCAACAGAGCATGTGAGCGGAGCGGACCAGGTGAAAAATTTCCTCCTCGCTCACAGACCATCAATTTGCGCCCTTGCATCATACAACCCTCACCTGTAATCTTCTGTTCACAAATAAAACATGAGCCTGGCCATTTCCCCCCAGGCTACGTGATTTTATTTCATTTAAAAAATACCACAACTGGGTGGGGCATGAGCGGCCGGAGCAAAATTGGAGCGGGAGATAAGGCTTCGCTCCACCTTTTCAAAAAATACCCGCTCCTCGCTCACATGCTCTGGTGGGCAATATTTTTTTACATACTGACTCCAATAAAATAAGTGAAGGGCCACACAATTGAAAATCAAAATGAAACATAAAATACATGCTGAATTATGTTAAACTACATGAATTTGGTAGACATGATTGCTGTACAAAAGGATATTTGCCAGTCCAGAAGACCTGGGTCCTTGTTAGAGCTATGCAATTAGTCAAATTTAAATTTATTTTGCTTTGACTCCAAACAATCTCAAAACTAATATAAATGAGGAAAAGTAATTATTTTTGTCATTTTCCTGAAGAATTGGGATTTTGTTCTGAAAGACACGCGTGTGTGCGAAGCCTGCACCACACTAACCCAGTCAACACTGTCAACTCGTGTGTGGTGACAGGCGGTATTTAAAAGTCAGCACCAGTGAAGGTGGCAGAGGGAGAGCAGCGCCGTTTGGTTGACAACAAAGGTAGAACAAGTTCTCCAGCGTGGGAACATGAGGAGCAGAAACGTACAGAGTTGTCTTTTACACAGTAAGATTTTGGCGCACCACCACTCAGGCTGAATGACTGGGCCATTAGGAACAAAAAAAACAAACAAACTCTGCACTCTCTCGTTCATATCCTTGAAGCAGCAGCTCTATATCACGCAAAACCTCCTTCTACAAGTGAACGATCATTCGTCCTTCTACCAATGTGTCAGTTCATTCTACAATCATCTCATACTACGGTCGCTATGGACAAAATGACGGAAATCCGTCGTAGCGATGGAGAACTTAAATCCCTGTGTATTTGAGCAGGGGTTAACACTCTGCTGCAGTTTATTCAGTAGATAACAAGATAGAGTCCACATACCTTTGTAATAATGGTCTCTACTGATGCTTCTCCTGAAGCCTGTCCTGACACCTGAAATCCAAGCCTTAGGTTAGTCCTGTTTATTCAGGTCAAACTAAAAGAATATAGTGTAACAGCGTCTGTTTCTTGTATTCACTTTTGTACCCCATTCCGAAGTCAAAAAACAATAAAGGATTAGTTCAATGCAAATAGGTTGAAATAAAAGCTTAGTATATAGCAAACTGCATCTCCATTTGGATGCTACCTCTTGTATCTTTGTGCCATGGGAGAATATGTTGAGCTCCTCCAAAGCAGCCACAGTGAGCTCTCCAGGTTCCAGGGTGGATCTCACAACTGACTCTACGGTCTTCCAGTGTGTCGGCTTCATACATGGGTTGCAGAGATCAGTGATCACAGGCAACTAAGGGAAAACACATGAATACCATTTAGAGAGAGACACAGCAACAGTCGTGTGCATCTTTTAATTGGTTACCACAGAAGAGATGTGTTTATTGTGTACACACAATGGGCCTCATTCAACAATATCTTCTTAAGTATTTTCTTAAATTCGTTCTTAAGTCGTTCTTAAGAAATTTCAGAAGAAAACTCTACGTCGGATTCATGAAGACGTTCTTAGTGCGCAGAAATGTTTGCATCTGTGTTCTTAAATTGATAAATGCCATCTCCTCGAAAGTTGATAGAGCGTGCCAGGTGATCTAATTAACATAGGATTAGCATAGGTAAACACCCCATAAAGGGCCTGAGACTGCAGGGCCGTGTGCACAGAAAACACAGGCACTGAGCAGAGAAGGGGAGTTGAGAAGGAAAGTTAAAATGCCCAAACAAAAATCTGCACAGGGAGCACGGGACTCCAAACATAAAACAAACTTTAGTAGTGCTGAAGTGGAGCTACTGCAGCAGGAAGTCAACAAAAAAACAGCTGTTACATTAAGTAGCATCAGCAGTGGATGCAAAGTAACAGAAAATAAAGATATATGGGATGCTGTGAGTCGTTCCCTGAATGTTTTATCTGGAGAAGAGCGCACAACTGACCAAGTAAAGAACAAATAGTTTGATCTCAAATTTGAGGTTAAAAAAAGTATTGGCAAACAAAGAAGAGACATGCAGAGCACTGGAGGGGACAGGCTGATCTAAGCTGAACCAGCACATTGAGGTCCTTATAAGAGAGACCGCACTCTCACAAATACAATAAATATCATCAGATTATCATATATCATATGGATGGGATGGAGATTTCCAATAAACACAATTGATGTGATAAGAAAACATTCATGAATGGCACAATCATTGTGTAAGTGGGACTTAAGAACAAATTTGTTCTTAAAAATGGTTTGTGATTGAGGCCCACTGTCATTCATAAGAAAACACCTTCTCCTACTCACCCTCTGCCTCATGACCTCCACCTTGGCTTTCAGACTTGGCACAACATTGTTTCGTGGCAGGCCCTTCTCCAGCTGGTTGACATATTTGCTGTATTTGGTCACCTGTGAGCTCAAATGGTCCAAGTCCAGTTGTTGAAGCATGCTCTGGGGAGGAGAGATCATGGGAGGAATCAGTGGAGCTTAGAAGAGAGTAAGAGCTGCGTCTGTATATTATACAATATGCTTGTTCAGGATCACACCATACAATGCAGTGGTGTTAGGTGCACTTTACCTGCCGCCACCCGTCTTGGAGTGAGTCCCATTCATCCAGGGAGTCCCACAGAAGCTGTATCAGCCTGAATTCTGCAGCTAAAACCTCCAGAAGCTGAAACATGGTCACTTCCATCTTTATGTAGAGAGGGAGAACAGGTTGGTTTGAGTTGGATTAGTGGGACTGTTTGTTGGTGAAACCATACAACCTTTTCTCAACACAAAACAATTTTATGATTTGGTGTCTTTTATGGGCGAACCATTTTGTATCTACAGAATCTAAGAAAATGACAGTACCTTGAATTTCTTCTGGTGCGAAGTGTGGGTGGAAGCCTTGGCCTGTATCTCCTCTATAGAAATCTGCATCTCCCCGAGCAGCAGACGCACTTGGGAGGGGTCTGCATTGATATCTAAGATTTGTGGATACTCCACAAAAAGCACAAGACAAACCAAGTAAAAATGGGTCAAAGACATCTATATAGTCATGACTTAAGTAATATGGCTCAGAGTGAAAAAATGTATATGTGCTCTCCTGTTTTTGTTAAGTTGATAAAAGATAATAAAGGTTTTTTGTACCTGTGACTTCATCTTGCCTAAAACTTCCCTGACCTGATGGTCCAGTTCCTTTTTGTCCTTGTTTAGGGAAGTGCAAAACGTGTTCATGGTGGACTCCTTCTTTGCCACTGCATCATCGAGGATGTCCTGTAGTGAGCTAACGCAGGGTTGCAAGGTGGCAAAGACAGCCAGATCCTCTGGTGGCACGGGAACTGAATACATGTTAATCAGACTGTACATCTGACATACTGTTTCCTGCTCCTGCTCTAGCACCGTGATCTGGTCAGAAGGAGGAAAGAAAACAGGTTACGTAGCATACATACAGGACGAATAGCAAAAGGTAGAGTATAGAAGAGATGGGAAAGGGGACACAAGAGGACAGATGAAGGAAAGATGAATTGTATGTCTCACCCTCTTCTGTGTCTCATCCAAAAATATGAGTGAGTTGGCTAACTCATTCGTGGTAGCGGGTTTGGATTCCAGTTTAAACTGAGCTTCACAAGCCTCGTCGATGATGGCATCCAGCTTCCTCTTAGCCAGCTGGGTGAGCATCTCGTTGATAACCTGGAGCACAGATTCAGAGCAAAGCAATGACAGTATATACAGAGAGTATTTCCTTCATTTGATCACTCCCTGGGGCAGTGGACATTGCTCATATTTCCATTTTAGTGAGGTTTAATTCACACAGAAAGGCCTCATTGCCTTTTTTGGATCAGTTGTTTGTCATGGTCAAAAACTCACTCTCAGGTGGATAATAGAATGTAGCTTGTGATACATACATTACCATGTATGTCCTTGAATTAACATGCGTCTTCCGTGATCTGAACGCAAGTGGTCTGCTCTAAGTATGTGTTTACACTTGGCTTTAAAATGCCTCCATTTGTGTCTTGATTGACCACTTGTAAGCAGATCTTGCATCCCTGCCTTTTATGCAAATAAATAGGTATGTATTGTTCTCAGCCAATCCACAGAGTGGTCCATTGTTATACTTGTATGTGTGAAAGAGAGAGAGAGCCAGAAAAAGAGAGCGTGAGTGGGAGGGGTAGAGCAAATGGAGGTAAAGCTTTTACAACAAAATTAAGTATTATTCATTTGAAATAGCAAAATATTTGGTGGTTCATAATGAAACAGTGGCAGGACTAAGGAGACAGTGGCAGAGGGCATCAAGGAGTAGGTGGTCCTTCGATGTGGCCAAGGCAAACTTGAATTCCCACTGATAAAATAATGTGGCTATATGGAGTCCAGACCACCTCCGAATCCGAGTCTGAGTGATCAGATCTCAAATGCGTCCTCAGTGCGTCTTGGTTGTGCATACACCTGTACGTAGTGTCGTCCAAGTGTAATTAGATTACCTGAGGTGGTTGTTAATGCCAGGTCTAAACAGGTTCATAGGACTACATGTGTGTCGCATCTGAGCACACATCCTTATTCTTACCTCCAGACAGCCAAGGGAAGAAGACAAAAGCTTCTCTTTCAGCTTTGTTTTTTCCACCAGTAGTAAACCGAGATTTCTTTTGTGCTGGATGGCTAAGATTTCCTTATGCTCATTGTGGTATGACTCCAGTGCTTTTCCAAAAAAGGACAAATCTGTGAAATTAAATGAACAACACCAACAACAATAATTTATGTATGATTACTTTTTGTTAGTCTTGCAGATTTTATTTTCTTTTTCTACTAAACATTTTCTGCTTATACACTAGCATGAAGGCATTTCATTTGCCATAATTGCACATGATAGTGGGGAAAAAAGGACATAAAGGAACATTCACAGGTGCATTTACATTCATCCTCTGCCCTATTCCCTCCCATATTATCTGTTATTATGCCTTTTCCATCTTTTTCTCCAAATATGTTTCCCAGCTACTCTCAGGAGACCAAATAAAACAGTTATCACATACTGTTAATTTCAGGGTGGGTAAAGCACAGTGAATGGAAAAAATTCATAACATCTTATTATTACTAAAATAACTCTGAAATCAGATTACCCACTGTCACCAGTG
>OMNW01034454.1:104417-115450 GCA_900303245.1 Selene dorsalis | reverse complement strand
CATACGTCATTGAATGATTCTTCAGGGTCCTCATAAAGGCAAAAAAAATACAGTCTACAAGGATGCAACAAAATGAATGTTTACAAATGACAGCATAAAGTTACAGATTTCATCTTAAATGAATATCTCACCTTTGATTTTCAAAACGACAAACTGGTATTGTTATGACCCTTAGATGTGTCCTGTGGACATCTGTGTCTCACTATGCGCTGAATGTCAAAAATGTAATGACTGCATTTTATACGAGTCATAACGTGTGATTTTGTAGAAGGGCCTCTTGTGTTGACCACTATGTAGCAGCCATTGAATATGTAGCACTTGGTTGAGCCTCCCCTCAAGAAAAATAGGTAATTCATTAGACATTCAAATGTCCATGTTGATACTGAAATGCTGTTGTAGCAAATGTTTTCATGGCTTGTCAACTTTCAGCACTAGGATTTGGATTTGTGGAGGTAAGCTATACAGTTACCCCTTGTGGATTTGGATTTTCTCCAGAGACAAAGTTTACTGAATTTGTTCAGGCACTGATTGTATGTTTGAATGTAAATATATTTACGACATGAGTTGTGTCTTAGTGCAACCAACGAAGTAATAGAAGCATGTTTTTTCCTGTCTTTGCTGTTTCTCGCTCTCCCTTTCTCTTCTTTTACCTCTCTGCATTTGTGATGGTCAAAATGTTACTGTAGCGTATGGTAGGAGGCCTAGAGGATGAGGAATGAGATACTTCAACATGTAATGTATACGCAGTATGTTGATGATTTTATTTGTACTTTTTGGGGGAGATCACAGTATTAAAAATGTAAAAGAAAAGTCATGACGTGTTCCTGTTTAATTTAAAGACAGATCCTTCACTGCTCCCTTCTTTTGTTCAGGTGTCGATACCTGCAACATGTGTTCAGGATACAAATGAACTGCAACACACAGTCATGTATGCTCAAAACTCATATGTATATTTTCAGATCCTTTATTCAGTCAGTCAGCCATCTTTCTCTTTTTTCTTTTGCTTCAACATTTAACCTCAAGACTCCTCAAAATAAAACTCCAAAAAATAAGCTTTACTTTCTAGATATATATTTTTTATACTTTCTTTTATACTATATTTTTGTTTTTTTTTTGTTTTTTTTGTGTTTTTGTTAAAAAAAGCAAAGGTTTTTTTTTTTTTGTTTTGAAAAAACTCTATTCAAAGTTAAGGTACAGATACAAAACCATCACACATCTTAATGTATTGAATGACATCATACAATATGATAATTATTATATTATTTTCATCACATATGATACCAGTTTCATGACATAACTTGTGAAACACGAGTACACTATGCTGATTATTGTATATTTAATCCAAATCTGCAATTTGGTCGGCAGGTTGGGACTGGTCACAAAAAAACATTTTATACGTAACTACGTAGCTGCAGAAATGTCCTCCAACTCATGCTCATGCTTCATCTAACGGGGATTTTATAGGACCAGCACATTGAGGAAAAGGACGGACGCATCACTTCCGCATGAAGTGAGACATGACGTCCATGGGCAGAGGGAAGATGATGGTGGAGTTCTTCTCTGCTGCGATGGTGTTGAGGGTCTGCAGGTAACGGAGCTGCAGGGCTGATGGAGACTCTGCGATCACGAGCGACGCCTCCTTGAGGGCACGAGATGCGTTCATCTCACCTTCTGCTGCAATCACCTGTGTGCAGGGCAGGACAGAGAGATTAGGCTGGCACATCTACGCAGGTAATGAAGTGTTATATGTTCAGTCACAAGTCCTGACCTTGGCTCTGGCCTCTCGTGCAGCCTCTGCCTCTGCAGCCATAGCTCTCTGCAGCTGAACTGGCAGCTTCACATCTTTAATCTCCACACGCTCCACCTTGATGCCCCAGTCGTCTGTGGCCTCATCCAGGTTAGACTGCAAAAGAGAGAAAGAGCTTACACTCTGTCTTACAGTGTCGTGTGTAATACGGGCTTCATGGTGCATTTGAAAAATCTAAAATCTAAACATATTCTGCTTTGTTTAACACTTTTGTGTTTACTACATAACTCGTTATGTGTTCCTTCATATTTTCCATGTCTTCAGTTCAGTCACTTCACTTCAGCAGAAAGTAGTGGAAGTGAAATTAAAGAAAAATGATGAGAATGTGTGTCCAAACAACATGTTGTTCCCTCCTCCAGAAGACAGGGCCTGTGGACAAGAGATTAGGTCTACATGCCAGATTCAGCAGTAAATGCTTAAAGGGAAATTCCTTTGAAAAGACATATTGATTTGTATTGATTTGTTCATTTGTCTTTGCAGCAGTTCCCTGCTTCTAGTGTGAGAAATGCTCTGGTTTCCAAGGCTTCCGAGCTTAAAATGGGCTTTGGGTTCTGTACCTGCATGCTGTGAGCAATGCCCTCACGGTCGGACAAGACCTCAGCCAGGTTCTTGGTGCCCAGAACATTTCTGAGGGTGGTTTGTGCCAGCAGACGGGTGGCAAAGTCAGCGTTTGACACATTAGCCACAGAGGCGATGGGGTCACTGACCCGGAAGTATACCACTCCATCCACAGAGACTGTCACTGAGTCCTTGGTCAGGATCTAGGAGAGAGATACAGTTTGAACATGGGCTCACAGGATTTAACTGGTGTCACTTTCCTCAAACTGCAAATGAGCATTTCCCCTGTGTGGTTTTGTGCTGTTTGTTTGCAATAACTCTACCTCTTGCGGAGGGATGTCAAATGAAATTGTTCGCATATCTACTTTCACAAAGGAATCAGTGCATGGCAAAACGAAGAAAATTCCTGTGGAAAACAAAACAGGCAACAAATCATCAGTAACAATAACTCTTTCTCATCAGTTGTTTACAATAAAAAGTAATATCACAATATTATCATCTGAACAGTTAGTGAAAAAGTAAGTAAGTAACCTGGTCCCTTTGCCTTCTTGTCTGTGATGCGGCCCAGCCTGAAGATGACAGCACGCTCGTACTCTTGAACGATCTACAGTACAGACAGGAACAAACACAACACGAGCTCAGTTCACGTTCATGTTTGTGAATAGTGAACAACGACTTCTGCCCTTCAACCAATTAGTGAGTTCACTCACCTTCACGCAAAACCAGATAGTTAAGGGGCTGAGTAAAACCATGAACATGCCAGAGATGATGACTATGAACCAGCCCACGCAGCCCAAAGACCCTGTCCTGTCAGCTGGAGAGAGAGAGAGAGAGAGAGAGAGATTTCAGTATTCACTGGGTCAACAATCAGAAACCGGTTTGATTCCTTTGGATGCGAGGATGAGGTGAAACCATACACTCCATTGAGCACATGTACAACACTGCTGGGATACAAAGCAGAGCATACAAGCCCATTTCATTTTAAATAAAGCTTTTGTGATTAGTGACAGTGATTTATTTTGCCCTCATAAGAGATCATTATTTATAACGAGAGTATTAATTAGTTATTGTTGGATTAATGAATGGATTGCACTGCAGTTCCCACACACACTCTTTTACTGTCAGTGCAAACAGTGAGAGTTTACTCATGCAGCTCAATCCCTGGAGCAACAAGAGAAAGTTATCAAGAAAGGGATAGAACAAACGGTTATATGATGTCCAGCAGTTCAGTCTTTATCCCTGCACACAGGCACTGACTTAATGATTAATAGTATTAATACCTGAGCACCCAGTAATATTATATTGTCAGATAATAATGACATTTTCACACAGCACCGACTTCATTTCCTGTGTACAGCTGTGGTTACCATTTCCTTCATCCTGGTTTTACAAAGTGCAGACTTTCTTGTCTATAGGTCAAACCACAGTTTGTTTCCTGTTGATGAGCTACACCAAGTTTCCAAACACACAGTTAAACCTCACTCTTGGGGAGCTTTTTTTTTTTTTTTTTTGCACAGTGCAAAACTTTCCCTTGTGTCACATGATCAGTGACAGTTACTTGGAAGGTGTATGCAGTATGTGTTTGATATGAGTCTATGAAACTGTTGTAAAATAATCATAATCTACACTGTACTAATCTTTGTGATATTTGTGTTTATTTTTAATAGGTGAAAAAAAGAAAAAATTCCAGACATTATAAACACGTCATCTCCCAATCTGTGCACACATTTGATGTGACCAACAAAGACATGATTGACAGTGTGTGAATGCAAATATTGTGTACACAGCTTTCAGTGTTACAGGATCCTGTCCAGCAGGTCTGTCATAACAAAGACCTGGAAAACAATTATGCTAAAAAAGCTCTGATATGATAACAAGCTCTTATCGACAACCAAATTAAGGAACATTTAAAACACAATTTGAAAGCATGATAAGATTGTTCTTCTTCTTCCTGTCATCACACAAATAAAGAGAGACACACAAACACTGACAGTCACATGCTTCTGGGACTCCTTATCTTGAGGACATGTGATTTCTGTCTCCATGACGATGGGGTTATACTTCACATCAGCCTTTATGGCTCCTCTCCACCAGGTGAGCTCTACATAGACAATACGCACTCCGGCTCACGGAGGTGGTATAGGTAAATATACACAGAGCTTAACGGCAATGGACATGGAGTTGATTGTTTAAAGAACAGTAAAGAACTCACATGTTGATCTCAAACTTTAAAAGCCTGGTGTCAAAAATATTTCACTTTCGAACATATTGCCAGTTCTCTAAAATTAAAGCTCAGGAGAAAAAAAGAAAAGAAAACAAGGTTTAACTCACAAATTAAGTCATCTTTGCTCACTCCTCTTCTCTTCTGGCTTTCCATTTGGTGCTCCATTTCCATGTACTGCACAAAAGTGAGAGGGGAAGTGTGTTGGGTAAGTTGGTAAACGTTCACCTACTCATAAGGGAGTTGTCCAGCCTTTTAAAGAGGCAACACCGCAATGTCATGTGATTCAGGGGTCACAGGTGTGGCTCCCACCCCGGGCTGATCATCAACAAAGTGTCATTATGACACCAATAGGTCGCAGATAATCTCAGAGTTTGTAAAAACCTGTCATAGAGCATTATGGAAAAATTATAATTCAGCTGCCAATAAATGAAGGACATGGCCTAAGATGTTATACACCGTATAATATATGACATCATGAAATATCATAATACCAATATTAAATATTACATATTATGAGTGAACCCTTCAGTTTACTTCCTACTAGAATTAGGAACTATTTAAAGGCCCAAACTGACAATGAGTATGTTTGACACAGCTGGAACTGGATTATGTTTTATTTATTAGTTTGTTTGTGTTTGACATTACATTTTTTTAAGAGCATGGGACAAATGAAGGGGAAAAAAAGGAAGAAAGACAAGGAAGAAATGAGAGGGGAAATTCAGTATCTTTTAAATCAGGAGGCCTCAAAGAGACAATTACTTATTAACCAAAACTGAACAAAACAATCACAACACCTAAGTTTTCACATTAAACTAGTGTTCTTTAGAATAAAAAGCAAGGTGGTTTATTTAATTATTTATCGATTAATTAATTAATAATTAACATAAGGTTAAGGTAATTATGTAAATAAAATCATGTTTTGCTCTTGGTATTGTCCAGTTTGGCTGCTGAAGAAATTAATTCATTCTTACAAAGAGCAAAATTGTACGAATCACATCAGTTGTGCCCTGACATTACATAAATCTTATTTTAGGATTTTTAAGAAGCTTTTTTCATGGGTATAATACAATGTTCACATAAACATAACACATTCATGAATCAGATTAACAATCATCTTAATTAAAAATGTAAGTATTTATGTCACAGAAAATGTGAAAAATTATTATAGTAAGATCTCATGACTAATGGTCTCATGACTGATTGCATGACTGATTGATCCAGAGGGTGTTGAGCAATGTCATGAAAACTCACTGCACTGAAAGGAGTTTGCTTCATAGAGAACAGGATAAAATGAAAATAGAAATAAAATACATTAACACCACACAACAAAACTAAATCCCTGCTCAGTGCCACTAAAATGTGAAGTAATCATGTTCATTTAATTTTATTTTATCCAAAGTTAGGGATGATACTGCTCATGTACGAATGTGTTACTGGTTGTATGTTTCTTCTTTTACCTCCTAACCACTGCCGGTGCCTGTCAGCTGAGCTGCTTCAGCAGCCATGTGATGGTCCTGTAGCCACATTGATAAAACCACAGTCAGACTTTCACTTCTCATTGCAGTCAGTCGTACATATTTGTTATTAATTATAAATGAAATTTAATACCATACACTCAAACGTCAAAATAGCCATTCTTGATCGCTCTCTTTTGTTCTTGGCACAGCTTGTGAGTCACATTACAGGGCAGAGTTGGTACATCTCCAAAAAGAAGTAAAGAACAGCCTGGCCTGTTTCTTGTTATAATGAGTAACTTACATTTAAGCTCTTTTCTATTATTTGTTTTCATTACTTTGTCCACTTTGAGTAATATTCCTCAAAGGCCCGTCATACGGTTATCACACTGTATAGACCAGAGAGACGGCATCAGCTCCAGCAAGCAGCAGTTTACTGACAAAATAATAAAACAGGTGCAATACCAAAAAAAAAGAAAAAAGAAAAACAAATAAAAACAACACAGTCTCACAAACAAAATGCCATTTACCCTCAAACAATAAACTGTCTCTGAGTCCTAACTGAGGTGAAAAGTACATGTGAAAAATTTACAGTTTTCAATATGTTGCAAAGAATTACTGCAGAATACAGTCATGCATCTGAAGTCCACATTAGTCAACAAATGCCTGAAAACGTCCTCAGAAATATTTGCATACAGTGTGTGTGTGGACATGTGCTGTAACAGTCATACCAGCACAGTCGTATCTGTCAGAAAGAGCTTTTGTAAACATACAAAATGCGAATCACAGTAAACTGCTGACAGCCACAAGTGTGCGCGTCCAGTAAAAATAACACAAACGTGAGCTGAGCTGCCAAATGTAACCTTTGTATACAAGACCCCCGGACACAGAACAAGGATTTCGAATATTCATGGTTTGTTCACTTTAAAATGCGACTCAGGAAACCATAGGTCAACAAAAAGAAAAAAGTTCATGTCAATATTCAATTCAGGACACTCTGTCAGCATCATAAACAAGTTCATCCTACTGAGATCGGACATGAGATACTACATGAGGATAATGTCAGGTTGTTACATGATATCATGTACATTTTTCAATTCTTCTATAATTCATTATTTACTAATAAATGTTGATAATCTTCATTACAAACGGGAAATTCCAGCTAACATTAAAACCAGTCACAGTCTATTTGTAAAACCTAAAACAACTGATATTTACAACCGTTCACTATCAATTATAGTTATATAGGAAATATGCCTTCGCCCCTATACACTATCTCAACTGCTTTCCACAGTAGTGTTCCTCATGATAATGAGTCATTCTGGGTGTAACATACACAGTATGGAAACATGTATTTGTTGTCCATCTGCAGGGTTCAAGGCCAAAGCATAAAACAGGCTGTGATGACAGGGGTCAACATGGAAGTCTAATCAATGTTTCAGAGTGGACCGCCAACTTCACTGCCAGCCCAGCTGAGGGTGCAGGCCCGGTTGGAGGGGGAAGGTGTTTCCTGGGCCGGGGGGGTAATTGGTGAAGCTGTTGGGCTGAGGGAAACTTTCCAAAGCAGATGTGGAATGAGCCTGGAGCAAGACAAAGAAAGGTAGTGTTTATACAGCAGTGAGGCTTTATCAAACCCATATTCAAATACTCGTACTAAGTGTGTGTGTGTCTACCTGCAGAAGGGCAGACTGCATGGTTGGATTGTGGAGGCCACCAAGGGCAGCAGGGGAGGCAGAGGGAGAGAAGCCCGGTACCCCAGGGAAGGACAGCAAACCTGGGAACCCGCTGCTTCCTGGAGGCTGGAGTCCACTGCTCAACCTGGAATATACACATAATTACTGCCTCACTATAAGTGTACTAATCGCCAGCTCATTTATTAGTTTCCACCTGTCTCTTAAAAAACAGTAGGTGTGGCTTCTTTCCTCCACCACATCATTACCAAGATAACATGATTAATGTATGACTGGCAGTAAAAAGAGCAGGCAGAGGACTCTTCAAGAAAACATAAAGCAAAGTCTAACCGTCCCACTGAAGACTAGCAGTGTGAGTGGACTTTGTCCGTGCACTTTGTACACACTTTGTTAACAAACACAACCTGAGATGGAAACTTATGACAATTTATGACGTCCGTTTTTCCACAATATCACCCACAAGTGGAAATAAATGAAGGTGCAGTCAGCGACTATGATCAAAAACACCTTCTGTCAAAGAGCGTGCCAGCTGTGCATTCTGCAAAAACATGCAGTGTTTCTACATACACCTCCTAACAAATCAATTAAAGACTCATGGACTTAAGACTATTGAAGGCAGGCACAGCATTTCCCCATCAACATAACAGTAGTGGAGAGTTGGCTGAGAAACAGCAAACAGAACATTGTTGTTTTGGATTTGCACATCCATTACTTTGGTGGACAGAGCTTCTGAAGGGAAGTTTATTTGTTTTGTGTTGAAATATCAACAGTTTTTTTTCCAGCACTGCTGAGTCCACTTTTTAACTCAGAGTCTATTTTAACTATTAACCACAAAATAAGGAGCCCCGTGTAACAGCTAATACCACAGGGTCTCCAATCAAAATCTTCAGTTGCTATGGTCATAGGTGAAACTAAATCAAGCAGGAAATCAATATGAAACCAAACTTGTCTGACGTACCCAGGTTGGAAATTGGAGCTGAAGGCAGATGCAAAGCCCGGTAAAACTGGCGACGATGATGGGACCCCGGCTGCTGCTGCTGCTGCTGCCGCTGCTGCTGCCTGCAGAGGTGCCACTGACGCCACTGAGGACGGAGTGGCACCTGGCAGACCCATGAATGAAGATAATACAGGGCTCCCAGCACCGTGCCCCCCTGACACACCTAGTCCCGGGAAGGCAGCGGGGCTAGGGCCAGGCGGAAGGCCTGGGAATAAAGAAGGGGCAGAGGTGAGGCCTAGGCCGAAAGGGGAGGCTGCACCGGGGGCAGCGTTGGTCGCTAAGCCTGGGTAGATAGAGGTTGGTGGGTGGCTGGAAATGTTGCTGGTGGGCGGCATTGCAGACATTGAAGAAGGGATCGTGGATGGAGGGAGCGAGGAAGAAAGGGAGGGGAAAGGGGGCAGGCCGGGATAATGAGCAGGAGCTGGGCTGGAGGACAGAGCTTGGAGGCCAGTGATGGCAACAGGACTGGGGAGAGAGACCTGAGGGGAACCTGAGGGGTGTGAAAGACCCAGGGAACGCGCCAGGGCCGCCTGCGCCGCACCTGGAACCACCAGAGAGCTGACAGACGGTGTGCAAGAACGAGAGGTGCCCTTAAAAGCAGAGGGTACGGGGCTGTTACTGCCACTGCTGCCACCCCCAGCGTGCCTGTTCAGGACTCCAGCTGCAGCAATGGCAGCCTGAGCCTGAGCCTGAGCTTGAGCCTGAGCCTGAGCCTGAGCCTGAGCCTGAGCTTGAGCTTGAGCTTGAGCTTGAGCATGAGCCTGAGCCTGAGCCTGCCTGAGCTTGAGCCTGAGCCTGAGCAGAGTGAGCCGGAGAGGGTTTGGGACTGGGCCCTGGGGTGGAACAGTTTGGAATCACTGGAGTGGACGATCTAGGGGTGAGAGACTGTGGTCCAGAGGGGGTGTAACTTCGTATCACTGACCCAGAGGGGTTACCTGCTTGTGGGTGTATGCCAGGGAAAGTGGATCCTGACTGGTGGTCTGTGGACTGAGAAAAAACTTTCTGCTGGCTTGAGCCCATGGAGTTCGTCTGAGAATGGAGGTCTGCGCCGCTGCGGGAGGTAGCGGGGGTACCTGGTCGGGAAATGGAATGAAAGGGGGAAGACGAGAAGCCCCCGCTGCCAGGGACCGGTGTTCCACAAGGGGTGCCTGAGGGGGTGTGGGCTTTAATGACAGATGAGGGCGTAGTTGGGGCGTGACCACCGTGGGTCTGTGGTCCTGCCTTGATGACAGATGGAGATGGAGCGGGCGAGGGAGAGGGGGCATTAGGGTTGTGAGAGGGCACCATGCCGGGGAAAACTGGTGTGATTGGAGTGGTGGGAGGCGGCTGAGCAGGAGAGGCCTGAGGTGGGACAGGGGTCGAGGGTGTGGACCCGTGAGGAATGAGGAGGGGCCCGCTGTTGACTCCGGGTGTGGTGTTCTGGGGGTTGCCTGGTTTAGCGTAACCTGGAAGAAAAATGAAATGAAAGTTGGTAAAAGGTAAAAAAGAAAAAAAAGAAAAGAAATCATGACCATTATCTGACATCAGCTGCGAAAACATACATTCAGTACAATAGTGCAAAATAGTTCAAATAAATGATTAAATCTGTTTCTTTCTGATCAGTAGTGTTATTGTTAAAAACAAATTTCATTCCAGGACAAAGGCAGACCAGGTTAAAGCCAAACAAACTATTGTAAAAGAAGCAATCCGCTTATATAGAAACAATGAGAGAGGAAACAGAGCAAAGAAGAAGAGACAGAAAGCGTCCCTGCGTGCAGCTTTTTTACATCCAGCAATTTTCAAGATTGGAATATTTCTTCTTTTTACCTTTGGGGCAGAGTTTAGATGGTTTATTTGGTCAGGTAACCTCAAATTAACTTCCATTACACTGTGACCATTTGAGCAAATTTTCAATTTAATAAAACCAGTCATCTTCATCGTTTATGACCAGATGTGTCCCCAAAGGCCCTAAAAGATTTATTTCAATTGTGAAAACAGATAAAACCCTGGGTTCAAAAGAAACAAAAAAAAAAAAGTTTTTCCAAGCGATGCATGTTAAATTTCAGCCCACAGCATGATCCCAGAAAGAATAAGATTAATGACATTAGTTTGAGATTATTCCCAGACCTGTCCTCACAAATCACCAAAACATACTTCTGTACTGACTGACCAGAAAAGAGGAGTCTCTGCAAGATGTACAGAAAAAACAATACAACAGCCTTGAGGAAAAAAAAAAAATACAGTTTTGTCCAATTTGTGAGTCTGTTGACTCTCACAATTTGTGGTTGTGTTACACTGAATGGTATTTCAACACAATTTTCCT
>OMNW01034454.1:82201-104369 GCA_900303245.1 Selene dorsalis | reverse complement strand
CCAACCTAATCCAATAAAACCACGCCCCCCTAAAATAAAAAATAATAAAAAAATCAACACAAAGCTAAATTAACATCTCTCTGTGACCTCCAAATCAAAGGTTTCACTTAAATCCAATACACAGCTGTTGTAGTGGAATGCATTAAAATGAATGGCGGCCTGTATTTTTCTGGTCACTCAGTGAACAGTGAGCAGAAGTGAGAAGCACATCCTTCACCTGATAAGAAGGCAGGAAACTGGAGAAGCGTAGGTAAGCAGCATGCCAGGACGTTAGGCGGCAAGCTTTAGGGAGTGGCCTATTTTGCTGACACACACGCGCGCGCGTGCACGCACACTCGCTTCCATCGAATCATACCTGCTACTTTGTGGGTAGAGTTGTAGGGGGGAGGGGGCACGCTGGCTGTTATAACCCCTCCCACAGAAACAAGGCCTGCGTTGTTGTATGCACCTGAGTAGCAGTTGCAAATATTAACAGTGTCCACCACACACTCATGCAGATATACACACACAAAAAGTGTAGAATCACACACACAACTGAATCCACAACCAACCAAACTTCACCCAGTCCCAGATGGCAGTAATAAAGCATGTCAACTACAACCTAGGTCCACTCTAGCATCATCATCATCATCATCCTCCGTCATCCTAGAGCTCAGTATCCTTTATTTTCTACTATTAACAGGTTGTATACAGTCTTCTATTACTGCACAGAGCAGGGAAAAGGAAGTGATATGTGTGTGTGGTAGAGGGTTATTTCTTACTTGGTGCGATAGTGGCATGAGGTCGGCACGGTGGTATAGGGTAGGGCACAGGACGGTGTGGGTTGTAGGTTGACGGGAACTAAAAACAAAGAGACAACAATGTTCATAATAGACTTAGGTTACTGATCAACCAGTTCTGCACAATTACAAAATTAAAATGTGTCACAAACTAATCAATATTCAGTTTTTAAATAACACTGAGGTCAAGCTTGATCCCATTTTCCAAGTGCAGAGAATTTTTATGGAACATTTTCATGAAAACTAATATCATAAACACGTACAGGGCAGGATGTCACTCCTCATGTTTTATACGCAGATGCGGGTATGAAGGGTCATTAACATCTTCCTCTTCTTCATTATTCATATACTTATTCATGTTGGTGTTTTCATTGTTCTGCTTCCAACCTCTCATAAAAGCTTTTATTGAAGCCCATTTAGCACTTTTACTGTGGCCTATCACTGACAAGGTTTGACACACAGGTTTAGGTCATTATCATGCCAAAGATATAATGAGTCATGTGAGGCCTCTATCATGTCATCTCTTTCCACTACTTACAGGTTTGAATGGTCCAGTAATCCGAGAAGCAATTCCTTTTCCCTCCATATTGTTGGAGCTATCGTCTTTCTTCTCTCCTTCTTTTTTTATTGGAGGAATTCCCTGTAATTGTAAACAAAATATATAATTGCAATGGTCAGGCTGCTCAGGTTATAAAAAAATAAAACAATGTTGTCTTTTTTTTTTTTTTTACATTCAACCTCTTCCAGCAGAGCAACTGTATACAGCTCTAAAGTTAGATATCAACATTTACTAAGAGTGTTGCTGCAAGTTCCCTTTTGTGTTTTGCACAGGCAGTGCAAGAGGTCAATTTGCTCTGCTCACTAATTCTAAGACATGAGAGTAGGACAGGTTGAACCGTATGGACCTACATATCAAAGACATAATAAAACTGACATTCTCTTATCTGTTGTCACGTAGCAGTGGTGAACTTGTGGCTAGCGTACGATATGTAAAATCCTATCACTCAGGACGAGGATGTCTTCAGCATACAGCCGTGCACATACTTACAGGGAATGTGCCAGTGACCAGGCTGGGTCTGCCTTTAGGGTACGGGTTCCCCGGTATCATACCACAGGAGGAGATCATGGCTACAGGAGCCTTGCAGCCAACCTTATACACCTAATGAAACAGAATTAGAATTATTTTATGAATCATGTGCACATCAATAATTATTATCGATGTCTAAGCTCAGTCATTAATTTCAGGAGGCTATATTTGCTGACTGATGGCTATCAAAGAAACCCCACAAGGTACTTCGACACAAAGACTCATACGTGAGATAACTAAACAGAGCTAACTTACAAACCTCCCCAGAAAGAAAAGCATTATGAAACTGAATTTGAACTTACCTGCTCCAGTATCCTGCGAGCTCGTTTCTTTTCTGACAAGTGAATGCGAAACAGATCCTCAACAGGGCGGTAATTTTGGGCATCTGAAATATTCCTGTGCAGGAACAAAGACACAGCGCTCAGTGTAATTTATTACTGAATGAACCAAACAGGTTTGACTGTATATTCACATTTTTTTTCAAAATACTCACAAGGCTATCAGTTCCAAGACAATGAGTCTGTCCTTTGAGAAGGTGAAGCAATTCAGGATATTTGCAACTTTGGTTGTAGGGATTGCAACCATTTTCTAAAAGCAAAAAAGGAGAAAAAAATTCAGCTCACACAATTTCAACTCCCTCACATTTATTTTTTGCAAAAAAAAAAAAAAAATATTAGTGTTGTAATAAAATCCTGCATTCTGGTAACCCGGTCACTTACATGCTGCAGGGCCTTAACAGCTTTAATCTGTGGTTCTGCCCATGAAAAATACTTCAGTATCTCCATCACCTGCAATGTACAAGACAGTGTTACAACTTACAATAACACTTGAGTTGCACTGAAGTAGTGGTAAAGATGTAGTAAAGTATAATTACATCAACTAAAGTGATTTCCTCTGTTAGGTCATAACTAATGTGAAAACAACTTCAAACACATATTCATCCTCAGTGTGCATTACATCTAACAAGGTTTTCCAAATATATTACTTTACACAACCAACTACACTATATGCATGTTTGTGTTAAAACAGAGATGAATAATAAATGACAGTGTTACCTGCTCACTGGAGAAATACCCATGCACCTGCTCTATGGCTTTGATGCGCTGATCGGTCAGGACGCACTGAAACACAGGAAGGAGAATTAACAAACCCCGGAGATTAAACGACTTTAAACCATTAAATCGGACAAACAATTGAACTTCAGAGTTTTTTATTTTATTTTTTACCTTTCTTATCTCATCCAACACGATGTCAAAAGACTTTTTATCCATGTTTGTTGACTAATATAAACGATAGCCTCTTTGACAATGAATACGTTTAATACCAAGCACTTGGTAAATACACTTTATACACCACAACAGATAAAATAATTCACGACAATATGCCTTCGGATGACTTTAACTCTGAATACTCTGTTATTGATCCGGCGTCACTGATTCATTCATAATGCACTAGAAGCATGATTAAAAACTAAAAATATTCGCAAAAAACGATTAGCTCCACAATAAAACTGCATGATCTCCACAGTCCCTTGTGATCCAACTTTTCTTCAGTGAACAATGACAATCCAGCGGGGCTGAGTGCAGCAGATCTGCCCGCAGCTAACAACAAGCTAACAACAAGCTACAGCTACCGCATTGCTGAGCTCAGCTCAACGAAACCAAGGTAAAAAGTGCAACTAAAATATCCGCATATCTTCTCATCCCAGCTTAGTTCGAGTCTGATCCTATCGATGAATACAATGCGGTTTGGAAAATATAGAAATTCATTCAAAAAAAAGTGAAGGAAAGCTAGCACTCTAGCTAGCTTCCACTGACAGCTGGCGCTAGTAACGTCAACACCGAGAAGGACCCCTCGGAGGAGCCTGACAAAATCACTGCGTTACAATTTATGTAAAGATAAAAGCCCTCAAATCGGCTTGGGTGATAATTTACAGTGCAAAGATGTGATTTTTAAGTTAGTAAAATCATATATGGCGTTAACTTTAAGTCATGTTTTTAATGTTCATACAGTCTGTGGTTGTGTTTTAATGTTTCTACGCAGGCGGAGTCAGGGCAGCTTTGGAGAGTGCACCGGAAGAAAACATGAGGAAACGACTCTCGGCGGCGCAGTGAAATAGGGAGTAAATCGGTCAAATTAAAGTAAAAATGGACCGTTTTTCATGGTCCAGTGGGCTATTAGAAATAAATGAAACTTTGGTAATCCAGCAACGAGGTGTTAAACTGTATGACGGCGATGATAAGGTACAGTTTTGCTGCTTCATAGTCAAGTTTGTGGTCTGATAATACACTGCAGCTCCTTTCAGTTGCTGAAACAACAATGTTCAGATTATTAATGCTGCAACAATCGCAGTACTGATAACAGTTCAGGTCCATTATCGTTGTTTGAAGTGGTTGATTGTGTGGTGCATGGTAATTATGACATGAAAAGTGGCTCTCCTAAGTAACAGTACTTCGTTTTTCACTGAACCAGGCGAAACTGGATGTTGGAGTTGCCTTGTTGAGCACCCATCGGTTGATCTGGAGGGACGTTAAAAATCATGTAAGACAGCACAAAACATGACTTACTGACTGTTTGAGAGGTGCTCTCCTCACTCTGAGCTGCCTCTCATCATGACTGTGTGTTTCTCTCAGGAGTGCTGCATGTCCATGCCCCTGTCACAGATCATCTTCTTTGAGGAGCAGGCTGCAGGAATAGGAAAGAGGTCAGTGTCACAAAATACATTTTGTGCTTTTAAGTACAATCAATCCACTTACTAACTTTCTGTGAGGGAATTTAATCCTTTTACATCACCGTATTCATCAGTGTAGTTCACTCAAGCTGCATGTAATTACATTTAGGATAATTGAGTGCACACTTCTGGCCATAACTGACTCGTTTTTTAAAATATTTGAAATAAAAAAATTCTAAGTCATTGCCCAGAAATCCCCTGTTTGGCTGCATTGCTTACCTCTTAATTCAGAGGCAACCTCTCTTTTTTCAGGAACACCCTCATCACATTCACATAGTCACACATAAGCTGCCCAGTACAACTCCATGCTACATGTAACTGGAGCTTTGATAATTGCTGGTTGTATGTGAGGAGAAGTAAAAGTGGTTAAAACCTCTAGAAATGCTAATATGTGAACTTAAGTTAAGAGTTAAGATGTTTTTTAATGAAAGATGAAGCATGATCGCTCATGTATGGCAGTGTATATGAAGTAAGTGATAAATAAACAGTCATTATCTCTTATTCTGCAGTGCAAAAATAGTTATTCACCTCCATCCGACACCTGCCAACAAGGAGCCAGGTCCCTACCAACACAGCAAGTACTCCTACATTAAGCTGTCCTTCAAGGAGCATGGGCAGATTGAGGTAGTCTTACAAAGTGGCAAAATTAGTTTTTTGTTTTCATATTTTGTACCAATTCCTCCTCACAGGCGACTGACAACATGCTGTCATTTCCCTTCAGTTTTACAGGAGATTAACAGAAGAGATGACTCAGAAGAGATGGGAGAGTACGCCCGTTTCACAGCCCATCCCCACAGGAACTGGCTCTCAGGTTGGTGGAGGCTGAACAGACTCGTCTCTTTATTTGACTTAAATATCTTCTTTTCCACTGGTTTATATTCCTGAAGATTTTCATATTCATTTGTCAGAACTTGATTCTGTGCATAATTTTCACATCGAGAGCTTCTGTAGCAACCAAACTGCCATTTCATGGCTTAGTTATTGATATACTGTACATGAGGATAACAGTCCTGTCAGTTTGAATTATATTCCACAGGATGGCAGTGTTGTCACTTTACTCTTGGGTTTTAAAGGTGGTCAAAGCTTCTGCCTTGGACTGTTTGTTTTTATTTTGAAGGGCTTCTCAGTAAGATTTCATGTAATTGTGCATCAGATTAATATCAAACTAGGTTTATTTAGCTTCTCACAAGAGTTAAGTACATTCATCTTTTTGAGGGCTGTTAGACTCTGCCAGTTCAATTGAATTGGGTCATGTGTCTCCAAATGTCTCTTTTAATTTTGATAAATGCTATGAACATACAGTGACCACAGTCGTAGCCTGTATATATGTCTTCCTTTGTCTTGTCCTTGTCTGGCCTTTTTCCGACATTTCAGTTATTTGTGTTTCACTACATGTGTTTTTCTTTCCTTCGGGGTCATGCAGGCAGGAAAGACACGTGCTGTGGGGATCGTTGGTATCGAGAGAAAGATCGAGGAGAAGAGGAAAGAAACGGACAAAAACATTTCAGAGGTGATATAAAGTGCTGAAATACTGACAGATGTGTGTTGCGTTGTAGATTTAAACTTCATCACAGATCAACGGTACAATTTAAATTTAACTCTATTTTGACTGAATATACTGAGAATACAGAGCGGGTTTGGTTTATAAAAATTCTATGCATGTTTCGATCTGTATTTTTCCTGTCATTAAAAACATTTCACCATCAGAGTTTACTGTGAGTGATGTGAAGTCAAACCAACCACAGCCGATGTGACACTCATTAGTCAACCACGAAGTTCTGTTCATATACACCAGCTGCTGGACACTCTGCATATCTTAAATGTAAAAGAATTAAATGACCAATTTTAAGCTTCATGAAAGATGCGACATGGAATCCTAAGGGTGTTGAGGATCTTATGAGTGTTTAATTCTATTATCACTCTGGGAATGGGTGGGGATGCTTTTAAAATTTTTGTCTGTGGCCATGACGTTTAGTGGTTTATTTAATTGTGGACATTTTTCAGAGCTATTACTTTTTTTTTTTCAGGCCTTTGAGGACCTCAGTAAACTGATGGTGAAGGTAAAGAATGCTTTCTTGTGCACATTTTCCTGTAGTTGGTGATTTGTAAGAAACTAACTTAGTTTCTGTTTCCCAAACAGGCCAAAGAGATGGTGGAGCTGTCCAGATCTATAGCCAATAAGATCAAAGACAAGCAGGGAGATATAACAGAAGATGAGGTAAGACGAGCTCGATCCGTATAACCATGGAGTTTTCAAACACTTTTCTTCTCCAACTGCTTTGTTCTGCTGTACAGACGATCCGGTTCAAGTCCTACCTACTGAGCATGGGAATTGCTAACCCAGTTACCAGGGAAACACATGGATCGGGCACACATTACCACTTGCAGCTGGCTAAGCAGTTGGGAGATATGCTACAGGCCCCTCTTGAGGTAGATATGGACTGTGCTGTTGTCCTGCCTTTTACATCTTCACAGGCTAAGATTGTGCTCCACTCTGCATCATCCCCTCACTGTCTTTTCCATCCTTCCATCTCCCTCTGGCTCTTCATTTCTCAGGAGCGTGGAGGTATGATGGCTCTGACCGAGGTGTACTGTCTGGTCAACCGTGCTAGAGGGATGGAGGTAAAGCTCACATAAACACACACAAGTGAACAGATGAATCATTTTATGTGTCATACTTGAGTGGGTATGTCCGTGCTCTTGTGTTGTAGTTGCACTGATACTACAACACAATTACATACAAATGTCTTCTGTAACCTGTCAGACAGTCACGTTACTTTTTCCCCTCTCCACAGCTTCTATCTCCAGAAGATTTAGTAAACGCATGCAAGATGTTTGAGTCTTTGAAGCTTCCACTGAGGTGAGTTTGAGTTGTGTATGTCTTCGCATTGCATTGTTTAAACTATCCGTGCATACTTGCATGCATTTATTTTTTCTATAGACAAGGCTGTGTGTTTATCAAAGGAATATAGGGCAGGGTAGCGCCTGCTTTACAGAGGCCAGGCTCTTCCTGCCTGGCTTCCTGTTGTTGGAGGTGGTGTCCAGCCCTCTGCAGCTGTCATTTCCTGTCACTTCCTAGGTTTTTTTTTTTTTTTTTTTTTGAAACACTGGCTCATTGCCCTGTTGTGCTGGTCCCAGTGCCCCCCAAAGTGGTTGCACTCTGGTTTAATAAAAGATCACCTGTGCTTTAAACAGTTGACCTGCTCTTTATTCCTCCACCTCCCTCCCTTGTTTCCTCTTTGTCTCACACATAACTTTTCCTTCATCTGTCTTTCTTGTCCGTAGGCTGCGTGTGTTTGACAGTGGTGTGATGGTGGTCCAGCTGCAGTCTCACAGCGAAGAGGAAATGATAGCCTCAGCGCTGGATAACGTGAGCTCATACTCATGACAGATGTTATACTGACAACGACATGGTCACACCTCAGGGTTGATCAAACAGCAGTTTAAACCCTTTTTCTTCTTCCTCCTCCTCTTCTGCAGGTGTCGGACAAAGGCTCCTTGACAGCAGAGGAGTTTGCCAAGCTCCTGGGTCTCTCTGTTCTTCTGTCTAAAGAGCGGTAAGTTATCTCACTGGTCCATGATGTGAATCTACACAGTTTGTTTGTATTTCTCATTATGTTAAGTTCTTGTATTTGGCCTCCAGTTTCTTCTTCTTAATTTCTTAGTGTCTTCTTCTCTGTTCCTTTCCGATCTGCAGGTTGTTGCTGGCTGAGAAGATGGGCCACCTGTGCCGAGATGACTCTGTGGAGGGTTTGAGATTCTACCCAAACCTCTTCTGACCTGTTTACACTCATTATTCTCGAGATGTAGGGAAATAACTTAAACTGGTCTGCACTGTCTTACCAATAGACTGATGCATTGAAACAATCCTCGGACCTCTACATACCATTTTCAGCAGAAAGGTTCCTGCTGTACTTTGTGCTATCCAGTCATTTATTGAATGGTTAGTGTTCTGGTGACAGTCTCCTTTCATCCTCTGTATGTACCACCTGCTATGTTCTGTCCAGATCTTCACTGCAAATACTGTACCTGCGACAAAGTTTTGCCAGATTTGCCCAACTTAGAGTGTCGTTAGTGATAATTGAATTCGGGAAAATCAGCTTAATGGGGAAATACAGTGTAGTTTTTCCTGTCTTTAAATTTGAAATGCTTTTTTACAAGACATGTTTCTGCCACTTATCACAATTTCCAAAGTAAAATGTATATAATAGATGAATAAAACTCAGTCCTGCTGTTTCCTGAAGAACAGGTCCACATGTCTAAATGATCTAATTTGTTTTTTGGTCTCTCTCCATCAAAGCATGATTATTATTGTATTTCAATCTAATACCCTTAAATCTTAAATAACAAATAACATTTGACTGTGACAGCCATAAAATACCTGATCCACTAAAAGCTTGGTTCACGGATCATAAAATTTTGGGCACATTGCCAAATGTCACTCTTCAGGTGGTAAATCCCCTCAGAGCTGAGGTTCTGTTAGGGAGTGGTGCTACTGTGTTTGTATTTTGAATTTCTATCTGTCCCTGTAGGATTTTTACACACAGGATAGAAGAGTTCCTTGTTTCCATTGTGAACAGGGCTGAGTAGTAAAAGTATTTGATCTCCAGAGCAGCTTCCTGTTTTGTGCTGCTGACCCTCTCTCTGTAAGAAAAATGAAGCTCTGCAGACGATACAGTTGATTAGATTACCATGCCATGTGGTTCACTTATTGATAGTAACTTAATTGGTACAGGAAATCATGAGAGCTGAACTCGGGCAGCTCTGATTATAATAACAAGTATTCATGCATGGCATTGAACATTTATTTCAATGGTTTTTGAATTGGGGGCCAGGCTTTACATGCATTGATGGATTTAATTTACTTGGTGGTGTTTTCTAAATGAATCCACACCCTGACTTGTTGAGTGTCATCTGTTTAAATCTCAATAAGTTCTGTTTTCATCAGTAGATTACAGTAGAATGACTTGCCAGTATAATTTTATATGGGAGGAGGTTAATTTAATTGCATGGGGTGAATAGTTCTGCAGTTTAGTACCATGACTGAATTGCATTAAATTAGAATATATTTTGTTTGTATGTTTTATATCCTGACAGATTGTTATATTATGGATAAATTTCCAGTTTATTTTTAATATCAATTCCTTGTATCGCCAAACATTCATAGGAAAAAGAAAGACAAATATGTGACCGCCAGTTTGAGAGGTGACTTAATGATCCATCTGTTGCATCTCACATATTTTCACATGTAGTCACTTTCCTCAGGCACCGGTGCTGAATTATTTTGATGATTGACAGTGAGTGATTCACCTCCGTGAGAAGAAAACTTCCTTAGTTTCGTGTCATGCACTTTACCTGCTAAACTTCATATTAAGCTGGTGAAGGCAGCACATGGTCACTTCTGTTTCTGAAAACTACTCTTATTTGATATGAATGGTACTATCGGTTATAACACAGAACAACTTCCAAAACCAGTAAATAGTTCTGCCTCATTTTGCATAACAGGATATACAAATCCATTAAAGTTCAGTTCTTTTACAGTTTTACTTTATTTTCACACGTATTTAATTAATGCATCTTGTTACTGAAGGTCGTGCACATTCAGTTTGCTGCAGCTCTATGTTTTGGCAGAAACATACTCAACACGCCCTCTCGGTGACCGCGAGGTGACTGTGCCGCGCGGATCTGCCTCTCACGCGCTCCGAGCAACAGCGCGCGCGCCCCCTCCGTTCGTCCCCGCTGAGTGTCGGTGGCTCTCAGGAACCGATACGGTGTGTTTATGAGCGCGTTACCTGCACATGGAGGAGCCGGTTCTGCTGTTTCTGTTTCTGTGTCGGAGGAGTGGAGAGGAGTTATAACGCTGCGCCCAGTGAGCGCGTGACGTGAGTAAAAACTTTATTATCCAACACAAAACAACGATGGTGAAGAGCTCTTCGTCCTAAAGGCATGTTTAGTTAACTTTGTACACATACCCTACACACTGAGGAAAACTGCTAGTCTCTTTATTTTTTTTTCATTCTTTTAAACTTATGATAAACATGGATTTATTTGATTATCAGTGGAAAAAAATCAATTCAGGCTGATGACTTTACACCAATAAACTAACTTATTGATATGTTTGCATTAAATTCACTATCATAAATGCAGTGGAAATGTGTTTGCGCCTTTGTTGAGGTATCAACAGTCTCCTGCCCAGAATTCCCAGCATGCTTCAATATGTGTTTATTTCCGAAACAAAAAGTCAGTGGTTTATTGTGTTTGCAAAGAAACAAAAGACAAACTCAAGAGAATATGAACAATCAGAAAGAAAATGGCTATAGGCAGCCCAACAAGTATTTGGCTCGGTCCCATAAGTATTTGTTGTAGACAAAGTCCTCCTGTGGCTGCTACACTTGCGTGATGACGGCAGCTCTCTGTACCCATTGTGAAAATGGAAGGAAGAGGAAGACGCCACTGTAAATCCAGAAAACCCACAGTCATGTTCTTGCCTTCCTGTTTTTCATTCCTCAGATATGTGGACCACTTCTTCCATGTCTCCTCCTGTCCGATGACACCCACAGGAACGGTACGAGTTGTTGCAAGCTGCCTTTTGATGGATTATTTGTTTATTTTGTGATTCACCTTTTGGTTTGGCAGAAGAAGCCAGGGATGGTGGAGGAGGACGGTCATGCGGTGAAGCAGAAAACAGAGGCACAGACTTCGTAATGCCACAGGCTGTCTCGCTGCTGGCCTTCCTGCTGGCACTCATGGGTTATGGTGAGGGTCACATAACCTTCTTAATGACATGCAACAAGTAAATATTGGAGAAGGATGACAGGATCGTTGATTTTTAATTCATTTGATGATGTTAAATGAAATGGGCTGCACTGCCCTGTGCCACAAGCTGAGCTGAAGGAAAAGGCAGAAGAGTGAAGGGGGTAATGAATGTCGGAGCAGCCTCTTCCTCTTCACCCACCCTCATTGTTTTGTTTGTACAATAGGTTTTACACACAACACAGCACAACTGCTCTAAAAATAATTTACTACAACTTTTATAGTTTTTGGTACTGATTGTGCACTAATCTACCAACAGGAGCTGTTAACTGATTTATTTTGTGTTTCAAATCTGTAGATTACGACTCTTCATATATAACAGTTGTTTATGTATCCAGAATGTGTTAAAATTGAGCTTCTTATTTAGCTGTAGCTACTGATTTTTCCAGTAGATGAGGTATTCAGATGTGTTTGTGCAACATGTGTAAATGTTGGGTTTAATGTTCTTTGTCTCTGTCCTGTCTCCCTCCTGTGCATCCTTTCCTGTAGCTATCGCAGGGCTCAGTATTTGGCCCTCCTTACACGTCGCCCTTAGCAACGCCAGTGTATTTGTAGACTTCAGCACAAAATCCAACATCAGCACCATCCGCAACATAAGCCTCTCTCTGGTCAACATGGAAACCAACACCACCCTTCTGACCAGGACTCTGCCCAACAACCAATCGAGCGGTAAGGTGGAGTTTGACTGCTCCAGCTTCCTGTATGCAGGAACTTTCAGGTTCCTGCTGAGGCAGACCACCACTGCTGTTTCTGATGCCAATGGCACCGATGTCAGAAGCACTGAGAGCACCACCTCGTGGTGGAGTTCAGAACTGCAGGTGCAGTGGCCCACCTTTCACATCTCCGTAGAGAGGGCTGGAAACCACTCAGGATCTTTTCAGGTAAGACCAAAAAGATCTCAGACTTTACAAAAGTGACATTTGATAAATTGGTGCAGAATCATTTATTTCATCCTCTGTGTCTCACCAGGTTGGGATATCCACCAATGAATACTTTCAGGCTTGTTCCAGCATCCTTGACTCTGCCCTCTTCCTAGAAGTCAGCTACATAGAGTACAACCAGATTGGGAGAAACAGCATCGACAAGGTCCGAGCCCGCACACGGCACCCCATCAAACTCCTCCGTTCTCAGACCATCGAGCTATCCTGCGCATTCCCGTTCACCGAGAGAGACTTCATACAAGTGGCCCTCCGGTCTCCACATGTATCACAGGAAGTGAAGAGCTCTGGACCTCTCTACCTGTCCCGTATCTTCTCCTATAAACTACTAGTGGAAAACGCCAACACTTACAAGAGCGGTTGTGAAGGGACTATGACTGTTAAACTGATAACTCCACCATGTGCTCACATCAATGGGAAAGTGTTGCTGTATAAGGATGCAGGCGTTGGAGGAGCGGGTCCCGTAGCAGCTGGGATTGGAGCAGGTGGAACAGCCCTGATGGGGTTTAGTCCAGAGGAGCCCTCCTCTCGTCCACTGGCCTTTAACTGGCTGACTCAGGGGGAGAATGAGACAGAGTTCAACTGTTCTGTGTTTTACACAGGTAGAAATAAGTACTGCTTTCGCTTTGTTTTCAACTTCAGTCGCTCCCCCAGTCCAGCACAAACCTGTTTGTTGGTTCACAGGAGTGCAGGTGAGATCTGGTAGATTGACACTTTAACATATGGCAACTGCCACAATCACCCTATGTGTTATTTAGAGCAGGGTTGCATGGGATAGCCAATAAAAAAATTTATTTTAAAGGAGGAAAATAGGTTTTTTACTTTATTCATCCGTTATCTATACTAGTTGCCCTGCAAAGACAGGCTATACCTGGACAGGTGATCAGTCGATCACTGGGCTGACATTGGAGACAAACAGTTATGGTCATATTCACACCATATTCACATCATTTAAATCAAGGTATTAATCAGCATTTTTTGGATTGTCATTCCTGCAGAGTCATGGGGGCCCTGGCAGCCGTGGAGTGTGTGCAGTGTGAGCTGTGGAGAGGGGGTGAGGGAGCGGGTGCGTGAGTGTTTGCTGCCCTCAAGTGTGGGAGGGATGCAGTGCACGGGCATGGTAAAGGAACAGTCCCTCTGCTCGCTGGAGGACTGCGCTGGTCAGTCATTTCACTTGTCTCCATTATAGCTTCATCTATGTAGAATTTAACAATCAAACAATCCTACATACAACAATTCTATTTTCTGCCTTCCCTCCTCAGTGGTGCCAGCGCCTTCTCCATCTATCCCCCCTGCGCCTGTCGTTGTTGCCCCCTTTGGTGGTAACATGGTCGTGGTGGCTGGTATCTCTCTTTGCCTGGCTGTGATTCTGGCCACTATTGTGGTGGCAGTGTGGAGAAAGTTTTGCCAGTCCCCTCAGTGCAGCTCTGTCCGCAGAGGCTCCATGCATTCCCCCGGGGGGCGTAAGCTCTCCGATGAGGCCTCGATCTGCGGACACAGCCTTCAGAGACCCAGCCTATCTGACGGCCATGGTGCACCAGGGGGCGTGGGTGCAAGTGTAGCCCAGAAAGACATTCCCTCCCCAGGCAGTCAGCCCCTCTCTCAGTCCCTGGTCATACCTCTTCCACAGGACCCGGAAAGGCTGTCTCCCTCTGGACAGAAGATGTTGCCACCAATATTTGGGTATGTTCGTGACATTGCTTACTTTCATCACACGTAACATAATATTCTGAAACGTGTTCCCAGTCTCATAAAATAAATGATCATTCCCTAGTTACCGATTGGCTCAGCAGCAGTTGAAAGAAATGAAAAAGAAGGGGTTAAAGGAGGCGACGCAGCTGTACCACGTCTCTTCAAGCCCGGTCCATGACACCTTGGTAGAGACATCTGCCTCCGCCACCACCTCCCCGATTCCCACACCAACTGGATTTGCTCCTTCCGCCCTCTCCTTGAGCCGCCAGGACAGCACAAACCACATCAATTTTAACATCGCGACTACCTTCTCTGAGCCGCCATCACAGACTTCCAGGGCCACGCCGGACAGGCTGAGTCCCAGGGTGGAGATGATCTTAGGCCCCCCTGTCTCTGGAGGCGGAGGCAGCTCAAAATGGCGTGACCGCACTGCAGACTGGGTGGAGATGGTTGAGAGGAGCGGGTTAGCGGGTGTCAGGGGTGGAGACTCACCGATGGGAAACTCCATGCACAAGAATCCAAATTTCCGCCGGACCTCCAGCTTCAATGACACCAAACCACAGCTTCCATCCTCTGCACAGTCCAGACAGTTCAGAGAACGGAGCATGACTCAGGTCACCGATCCAGTTTTAATTATATTTATGTAGAGTATATATTGTAGGTCTGCTTAAGCCTCTTTTCAAGTTTAACGATGATTATACCTTGTTCTTTTCAGGTGGGATCTCGGACCCTTCCTGAAGGAAGTTGTTGGACCAAAGGAGGATGGGAGAGGCGTCCATACCACGCTTACCCCATTCCAGAGCATGGCACCTCAGATTGGGCTAAATCCAGGCCCCAGAGAAATGATCAGAGGAAGCCCTGGACAGAGACAGCTGTTACTTCTCACAATAGTGAGCTCAGACACACAGGAACCAACACAAACAGCATTTCAGCATCTGACAAACAAGCTAAAGCAGACATCAGTGGCACAGCGGAGAGGCAGAGGAGTGGTGAGCCTGGAGGTGCATGCAGGGAGGGGATCTCGGGGATCGGAGGTCCCACCAGTTCTCATGGAGTCAACCAGCTGAGTATAGATCGGGCTGAGCAGAACTGGAACCGCCGTGGCCCATCACCAATCCAAAGGAACATCCTGGCCAGGAAGTTAAAGGAGGCTCAGTCCTCCTCTGGGGCCAGGGGGCGACAGCGAAGCTCCACCTTCAGCGTCTCGTCCTCAGACCAGAGGAAAGGTCGCTGCCGCTCCCTGCCGATGTCTGGAGACTACAGCAGCAGCTGTGGCTCCCCCTACAGGCTGAGTGAGGCAGAACAGAGGATGTTGGACCTCGATCTGTCCTCATCATATGCAGGGGAGGAGTAGATCATGCAGGTTTGTAGCACTACACCTCCTGCAACAACTGTGACTTAACCCTAATATTAACTACGTAGGCACACATATCGGCAAAGATTGTATTATAGCTTACATTAAGAGATTTGTGGAATTTTCTTAACTACGAGAGGGAGAACAAAAATGACAACTTTTATTTTACATCAAACTATGTGTCCTCTTGCATTTTTTAATATAATTACTATTTTTTTATTTCAAGTTTTGATTGGCATTATTGTTAAACATATTTCAACATATGTTCAGTTCTCTCTGTGGATCAGCTACTGGTACAGTATAATACTGTTTGTCTGTACTGTACTCTACATCTGTGTTAAACACAAGCTCCAATGTCAGTATTATTCAAAACAGCAGAGAAGAAGTCTCATTGTTCTACACTGGTGAATGTGCTGTTTGTATCATGCTGTGAAGTCATGCTGTGCTCTAACTATGACGTGTTTTACTTTGAAGGGACATTTTGAATGTGTGTTGCAGGCAATGTTATGTTTTTTTTTATATGTTTCCTAATAAGTTCACAAGATACAGTAACAGTGTCCAGTTGTGTATGTTTGAGGACAGTCAATACGAACAACAGTGAGGCAGTTCAGCTGAGATGCTGCTTGTTTTTATTGTTTGAGTAATATCATACACTCCATAGAAAAGAAATGCTAACTGGAGAACAGGTAATACTGTGTTATCGATATTTGATAGTTTCAAATAATGAAGCAAAGGGATAAATTAAAACAATACAGAGTTTAAACTTGACATCAGTCTTTGCTGTAATTTTTGAACTTCGTCCTGTATTACACAAGGGACTGTGAAGCCTGGTGTTTTTAAATATCCCCTGCGCCACTGCCCACATCGTCCAAGAAAACCACAGGCCGCACCTTCATGGCGGTGTGTCGCAGGGAATACCAAAGGCCTTTCCAGGTCCCCCACACCACACCATTGTCGTACTGACCCTTGTACTTCCCATTGCGGTAGAACTTCCCATTCAGGTTGGCTGCATGACATCTGTGAATGGAAGATAAAGTACAGAATGATTATGATAATTCAACCTGTTCAGGTTTTCTCATCACAGTCAGACAGAAGGAAGATGGATGGACAGAGTAATGATAATTCCCACTTGGCTTGATTTGAAAGATCTCACCTGTTGAACCACCATCCTGCCTCATTCTCCTGGGCACAGCTTCCGTGAAGGTAGCGGTCGTTGTCCTGTCAAATACCATCAGAAGCATTATCGCAATCATCATCTTTTTATGATCGAGAATCTTGAAGAGCTGCAAGATTGTTGAGATGGGACCAAGATACCAAGATGGTATTTTTATGGTGCAAAGAGAGGTATTTGCACCATAAAAATACCATCTTGGTATCTAAAATACCATTGTGAACTGGGCATAGATGACTCACCTGATCCCTGGTACTGAACTGCATGCCACTGAGGCAAGCAGACCACTGCTCCACCATCCCACCACCACCAGTCAAAGCATCCCCAGCTTTGCCACTGTACTGTTCGTACTGGAGACGATACTTATCCTGGAATTGACATGGACATTAAAACAAGTAATGTGTGATGGGAAATACACTTAAACTGAGACCAAGAAAAAGAACCGTCAGATAATTATTCTTACAGCCTCATCAGTGATCCTGAAGTTCTCATAAAATGCATGACTCCTCTGTCCATCCCAGTCCGTTAGATCTATCTTCACCAGGTTCTTACCTTTAGGGTAAAGAAATATGAGTAGTTAATCGGGCAGAATATAAGAACATTTAAAATTAAAATACAATACAATAATGTATATTTGAAGCAGGAACTTATCTAGGTTTTATCATCACAACTGACCTTCTGAAAGCAGAGAATGAATGTGCTCGTTCCCCAACCAAAACTCATCGTTCCACAGTTTAAAGTCACCAAAGCCGTCTCTGTAGTCGACCCAGTCTCTGAAATGAGAGTTTGGCAGATTTAGTTAGTTTAGTTTTATATTTAATGAAACAGCTGTATAAGCTCTATCATTGCCTACACTGTAATCTGATGCTGATTTACAATGTCCCCTCACACTGTGCGTGGGATACCTTCCCTGCTCTTATACCTGTTGAAGTCAACTTTTCCATGCCGACGTCTCTGAAACACTGTCCATCCTCCTCCATCGTCCATGTCACAGTAAACCAAAAATGGCTCCTGGTGTAATTTAGGTCTGATTCGATAGAAACCACTTGTTGGTTTCAGTCTCTCAAACAGCTCAGAGCAATCTAGGAAAACAGCATTGTGGAAAAAACCAGAGGATTGCAGATTATCACCATTAACACTGTAACTTTGAATATACTGTAGCCTACTTCAAGCTTTTCTCACCTTTGTCATGGACAATTAAACTGCCTGCAGGTGGAAGTGGTTTCATCAGTGTGTTATCAGTGCTGCTGTTGTGGTTTCCACCAGAAGCTGCCTCAGTGTCAGACACAGCATGTTGAAATGGACGAAAGTATTTGTGATTCTGCAAGTGCTGAACCTGCCAAGTCTTGATCAAGACTTTGTTCTCCAGTTTCTTTACGCTGCGCCTGAGCATCGCAACCTCTGGCCCACACGACTCTAACTGCTTCAAATAAGGAAAATCAGTTTCAAGTTATTTATGACGTTTCTATCTATGTTTTTATTAAGACTATAGCAGTATCCAGAGAGCGGACAACAAGTCAGCTCTTGCATGGATCTATGAAACACTTTATTTATGTCTGCCTTTCCAGGAATGGCAGTAAACAGCCCAGCATGTGAGTATAGCACTATTTTGGCACATAACTGATCAGTTTTCAGTGTTAACACAAAAACAAAGAGAGAAACATATCCTAAAGCCCTTCAAAAGAAGGAAAATCTACTTACTGACGATTGTGTAAATGCCATGGGGCACAGGAGAGCCAACAACAGCAACACTGGCATGACTTTAAGGAAAAAGTAACCTGCTGCTGTGTCAGTCTGGAATTTTAAATACAATATATATGTTAGAGATTGAAAAATAGACACAAAATTTCTCAGACTCCCCGCATCACAAGCCTACCTTCATTTCACAGCTCTTCCCCTTGTTTGCTCCACGTTCAATGTTCTTTGCCTCTAAAATTTGTCAGTATTATTTATAGGCTGGGTCAGTTCTGCATGGTCCACATTAAGGGATCCAGACTTGGCCAACCTTGCCAAACGCTGAACTCAAGCCAGTGTGCTGTTATCAAGCATTCTCATGTTCAGACAGTGTAGCTGATCCCAGAGCTGCAAATGGCCTCATGGACAGAACGTGCTAAGAAGACTCCATATCTGACATACCAGATGTGCTGTCAATGGGATTTATTTTCTTTCTTTTTTTAAATGTTAAATAAAACCTACTTAAAGCACCTATTTTAATTCCAACTGTTGCTTTCTGTTATGCAACAATTTGGTAGTTGTAACCTCATAAACTGAAATCAAGTCAGTCCTCATAAACTGTCTCTTAAAATGCCAACATGTAAACATTACAAGATTATACAGTTTGCAATATAAAATTAATAATGTGCTCATTGGTTCACAAGTATCAGAAACCTGTTCAAAAAATTACAGTCAAATCAGAAAACAAACAATTGTCAGCACTAAGATTAACAGCTGATAGACAGCGGTGGTGGGGCTGAAACAGAGTTCTTGATAATTTGCCAGTCACAAGTATCCAGAGTCTGGAAATGTTCTGAAATCATTTCTCTTGTCTAACTTACAACTTACATGCCAAAAGACCAAAAAATAAACAAAAGAGACACCCAGTTCATTTTGGTGTAAAACAGAAAAAAGAAGCAGGCTCTCCTTTTCATGGGAGGCCCTTGACGTGTTGACGGGCTCCATCTAGTGGCTTTTGTTGGATACTGCACTATCGTCGATGAACAAACATATACTGGCATATTGCAAACTTTTAATAAGACCACGCTACATTTTATTTAGTGAGGTTTTTTTATATACATAATTCCAAGCTGTTATGCTGATGTTAGATTTTAACGCACTTGTTTGATCATGGATATCATAAACATTTCTGCCCACTACTGGTGTTATAGAGGACTTGCAGGTTGCTCTCTTTGATTCACACCCCCTTTGCATTTTTGACTGTATATGGATTTATTTTTTTATTTTATTTATTTTTTTACAATGTTCCAGTGTCGATGGAAATTACCAAACGATTGTCATTATGTAAAAAAATTTGCAGGAAAAAGAAAAAAGAAAAAAAGAAATCTGGCAGTTGTTGCACTTTGGAGTCTTTGGCGTTTGGGAATGCACAGTGAATTAAAAGCAGATGTTAGAGACAGGAGGGAGATGGGAGCCGACGGTCTGTTGGCCTAGTTTGTTCACTTAAAACCAGCTAAAATAGCCGCACAGGAAGGTTATGGTCAGACTCAGTCAGTGCTGGTGTGAGAGTGGGTTAGGGTGGGAGGAAAGACGAGTTATGAGTAACTAAAGGGGTTGAAGAGAGAGAGAGAGAGAGAGAGAGAGAGGGGGGAGAGAGGAAAGGGCTGAGCGTCTTCTACTCAAGTCCAGGAAGTTTCAAACCGCTACGTTTGCAAAAAAACGAAGAGGAAAGTGGATGGGGAAAAAAAATCTGCCCGGTTAACCTTTGAACCGTCTTCCTTTTGTCTTCACATGAAGTCACAAGACAACCCGTCGTATAATTCACGAATGACAGTCCAAACGGTAAGAAGGCAGCGCTTTCTGCAGGGGGATTGATTTAGTAAGAAACGCTCCAGGGAGGAAGAGCAGAGGACTGAGGGAAGCTGTGTGGTTTGTGTTTGCATTTTTCCTAAAGGTAAAAACATCCTGGAACAAGATGCTGTTGCTGTTTTTTGGGTTTTTTTTTTGCATTACCAGTGAATCAAAGCGTCATTTGTTGAAAGGATGAGCTCCTGCAGCCTCTGGAGAAATTTCATGTCAAAACCGTTTCTTCTTTTAATCTGGTGTCAGCTGATACTGTGTTTTAGGAGAGGACACAGCGTCTTTGTCCTCCTCCACTCTGTCTGTTTCACATTGTAACTCTGCAACAGCAACAGCAGCCAGAGTTTTGATCTGTAATCACAGTTTCTCTGTTTCTCAACACGTTCAGAGCAAAGCCACAAGTAGGACGCACACATCATGTCCACTGTCCATTTCAGTCCAGGGTCGGATTCAGGTGTAAATGGGTAAATTTTCATGGGAATTGTTAACCTTTAATCTGTGTGGGTGTGTGTGGGTGTGTATGTGTGTGTTTGTAGCACCATGTGAATGACTTTTATCTGTCCATCCTCTTAGAAACATTGCAAAGATGGAGGATGCTAAAGTGGAGATTGATGATGGAAAGGATGAGACTGTGGTGCCAGACACCATGTACCAGTAAGATTGCCTACAAACCCTTTATCCACAAGCACATTTAGCTTCACTCACAACTGTTAACGCCTTTTTCTCCTTTGCAGTAATATCCGTAAAAAGATTGCACCTTTTGTTATGTCCTTTGGATTTCGGTGAGTGTCCGTTTGGAGAGATTCAGAGTGAAAACTGCTTGTTTTCTTTCCTCAATGATGATGATGTTGACTTTGATGGTGCTGTGTCTTCTTCTGCAGCGTATTTGGTATGGTATTGATCATTGTGGACATTGTGCTGGTGATCGTGGACCTTGCCCTTCCAGCCAAGGGCAGAGAGGTGGGAGATGCCTTAGAGGCCGTGTCCCTCACCATCTCCTTCTTCTTTCTCGCTGACGTCCTCCTGCGGGTTTATGTGGAAGGGTGAGTTGAGAAAGGACGTTTTATGATAGTCAGCACTTTGTTATGATTACGAAGTCGAGCTCAATGAAAAGGATTTTTTTATGATCGTAACACCTCCTCCCTCATTCTTTGTTAACTTTGCGGATAGCTGCAGCACCAACACCTGTACTCTTGCAGTAAATCAGATGTGGTAATGTTAATTATTTGCTGACACTGTTAGAAGTGGGTTCACTTATGTGCCAGTTCATACAGTGTATTGTAGGCGGTCCTGAATCCATATACTAGAACTGCTTTACTTGTGAAAATGAGAGGAAGAACTATTTAGTGATGCAAACAATCCAGTGTCAGCAGAAACCATGTGAGATTATCTGTTGAACAGGACGTTATGAAGGGGAAGTTCAACAGGAAATGTTTGGCATGTACTGGGCTAGACGACATGAAACATAATGACTAAGAGCCCTAACACAGTGTCAATGAAAAGATCCAGTTCATCTCAGAAACCAATGCAGTTGATACTTCTTGCCGTGTTTTCTCTGCAGTGTGTTTTTAAATGTCTTGTTCCACCTTTTTAGGTTTAAAGTGTATTTCAGCTCCAAGCTGAACATCGTAGATGCCTGTGTTGTGGTCGTCACCTTGGTGGTCACCATGATCTATGCCTTCACTGACCTGACAGGTGTCAGTCTCATCCCCAGGTACGTCTACGTGAAATCTTACTATGACATGACTCATACAGTTCTTTTAGACACTTGATTTCTTCATAGGGAAAAAAAGAATGATATAAGTGCATGGTGGCTCTGTGGGATCTGGAGGAAGATTTGAATTTACATGTTAAATGATAAGATTTATCTTCTTACATTAATCTTCTGCTGTTTTAAAGAGCTAAACCGCTACACAGTTGCTTTCAGTAAGATAAAGTTTTAGTGGGGTTTGTGATGTCTCCATCACTGGGTTGGCTTCTCTAGTTCATTATCAAAGTGGCTTTATTCTTATTAACAAGATGGATTTCTTCATGTGGCCACTGGCAAAACACTATCATCCCCTGTGAAG